>SJYX01010368.1:224376-299230 GCA_006410675.1 Oreotragus oreotragus
GGGTGGTCGTACCACACAGCTTGCAGGATCCCAGTTCTCTGACCAAGAATTGAACCCTGGTCCCTGGCAGTGGACCATCAGGGAATTTCCTGTATACCTTTTTTGGTTTACACATATGTATTCAATGATCCAAACAGTATCTGACATATAATGAACTTTTCAGTAAATACTTGTTGAATAAATGAATGAAAAGTCAAGGTGATAATTCAGGCATGGCTGGAGTCAAGTTCTCAGCATGTTATTAGAACTCCTTCTTAGTTTTGCTTTCCTCTGCACTGACTTCATTCTCAAACAGGCTTGAGATCTTATGGTGATGGCATGACGGCCACCAGCAGCTCCAGATTTACATTCTCACAATCCAGGAGCCTTCCCACTTTGGGAAGACAGTGCCTCTTTCCTGATGACTCCAGTGAAAGCCTTAGAAATGAGTTTTATATTCCGGGTCAAGTGTCAATCCCTAAAACAGTCCTAAAGGTAGAGCAAGAAAAAGCCTGGGTGATGGGGACTTCCTGGGACAGGCGTGAAATTCCGCTCTACATAGAACAGCAGAACGTAAAGTTTCCAAATGGGGTGCTATCACTTGAAGAGGGATATAGGCTCGGCTGGCAGAAACAACAGATGTCCATCACATAAATGATGACCCACCCAGCAGACCTCAGCCAGAACAGCATTGTCCTGCCTCTCCATTTTCACATCCAATCAGATCAACCTCTGAACGTTGGTAAGGTCCTCTCCTCTTAACTGCCTTTTCACCTGTTTCCTCTTAACTGCCTTTTCACTTGTCAGTTACGGTATTTCCCTATCCCTGAATGGTTCAAATATGATCTCCCTTATCTTGACTCTTTAACAGATGTGGTCTCTCTCCCACTTCTGAGCATCCTACTTGTTTCTACCCTCTTGTAGTTATTTTTTCACACTGTGCCCTATATCTTGCTTTTTTGTGTACATTATGAGCTGTTGTGGAAAAGGGCCGCTTCCCGCGCCCAAGCCGACTGGGGGGGCTGAGGCCCCCGAGGGGGCCCCGCCGCGATGGGCAACCTGGAGAGCGCCGAGGGGGGCCCGGGAGAGCCCCCCTCTGTCTCGCTCCTGCCGCCGCCTGGCAAGATGCCGATGCCGGAGCCCTGTGAGCTGGAAGAGAGGTTCGCCTTGGTGCTGGTGAGAGCCGATCCTGTCCCTTACCCCTCCTACCGCCCCCCCGTCCCTGCTCCGATCTCAGCGCTCCGGGTGGGACTTTGCCCGGATTCCTCGGTCCGGCCCACCCCTTCAGTAAGGGCCCCCGATGGCCCTCGACCCCCAGCGCCTTTTCAGGCGCTGAGCAGCCCCGTCGGGGACCTCCCGAGCGAATCCTCTACCTCTGGACACTTAGGAGGAGGGGTCCCTAACCCGGGACCGCCCCAGTATCCAGAGTTCTTCCTCTTCCCTCCCCCTTCTGCCGCCCTTCGCACTTCTCCCCACTTCCTTGACAGTCTCCCCAGATCCCTGGGATTCTCATTTCTAAAACTTTGGCGGGAGAGGGGGAATTCAGAAGCTCCGGGCCGGCCCATTCCTCAGCCTCAGTCCGGGTTCTCTGACTGGGGAGACCGCCTCTCTTGTTAACATGGAGGCTTTCCATGGGGTCCTACTCCCAGCCCAGACCAGATGTTTAGGGGAGAGGAGGGGGAACGGAGGGGGGCTGGCAGCTCGTGAACGGGTGGAATAAAGAGTGATGCCATTCTACTTATTTTCAGAACGGCCTGCAGGCATCCTGCAAAATTAAAGTGGGTTTGCCTAAAAGGACTGAACATGTGGATAAACCATTTCATTAGTGTATTTTTCCAATTGAAACAATACACAAGCCATCCTGCCTCCCCCACAATCCCCCTTTTTATATTAAGCCCTAGTGGTTGGTTTTTGTTTTGTGCCTGTGCTTCTTCTTAGTCTTTCTGTAGGTTCCTAAGTGATCTGTATGAGTGAGGTTTTAGGGCTGACTTTGGGACCCTCCTTTGATGTGGGGATTGAACATTGATGTTAATGGCTGTCTGGAACCAGAAGATCTGATCTGTATCACTGAGATGGAGACAGAGAAGATGTTGGAGCTAAAAATGACATTTTGGAGAAAGTGAACTAGGTGGTGGAACATTTGCTAACAGAGGTAAATCTTAGAGAAACGTGGGGAAATAGTTCCCAGTTGCCCCAAGAACTCTCTTAGAGGCAGTGCCAATGTTGCCTTTATTGTTACTATGGCCAGAAAGGCTGACTTTGCCTTTGCTTGTGAGGAGGGCTAAGTGTGGACTTAGCAGCCTTATTGGATTTCATCTGCTTTAGAATAGGCAGATTAGATCTGTTGGCATCAGTGAAGCTGTCTAGAGATCCTGGCCTCTCCAATGGTGCAGAGCCTGACATCAGCCCATTGGCACCGTAGCGGGATCAGAGAGGGTCCACGGGGTTCCAAAGGGAAGCTGGCACCTCTCTTGCCCATCAGCTCTGTGAAGGGCCTGAGGGATCTGAGCCACACATC
This sequence comes from Oreotragus oreotragus, assembly GCA_006410675.1. Classification (NCBI taxonomy): domain Eukaryota; kingdom Metazoa; phylum Chordata; class Mammalia; order Artiodactyla; family Bovidae; genus Oreotragus; species Oreotragus oreotragus. The sequence goes on from SJYX01010368.1 coordinate 226,874, forward strand.
CTGTGACCCTCTGCATTTCCCCTAGCCTCCTCAGGGGGATGGGGTGAGTCAGTGATTACTAATGTGCTGTGGCCATCTCAGAGGCTGAGGAGGAGAGCCTGGGACTTGGTGCCCTTGAGAACAAGAGCTCAACTGTTGGGGAAAAGAGTAGGAGGGAATCTGCACTCCCGTAAGGGTGTGAAAACCCCCATCGAGTGGCATGAGGTAGCTACAGAACTGGAGAGAAAGAGCTGTTCAAAGGTGGACTGTTGGGGGACTGCCTTAGGTAGGGGCTACCAGGCTGGTTGTTGTGAGAGCTCAAAACCAGATTTGGTCATGTCCTCTTTGGAATTTGGTTGACACGTTTGTTTAGTTGGCAGGTTATTGGCTTAATATTCACAAAATGTACAAGGTATCCTGATTACTAGCCAGCAAGCCCAGGTCAAGCCAGAGACCTGACCACCCACTTGCAAGCCTTTCTGTATAAAGTTTTGATTTGTTTCCTTGTTGCTTTTGTTTTGATCTTTCTGCTGCTGATGGGGAGTTGGGACAGGGCAGGCCCAGGGCTAGTTGTCTTAGGAAGGGAGGGAATTTTACCTCATTTTTCCAACACATGGAAATCATGCTTTCTTGGAGATTGCAGTTCTTCTCGGAGGCTCTTAAAGATCCCTCTTTCCTCTATTCCTAAAACATGCCCTTTCCACTATCCTTTGGGAACTCCATTGGCTATTGGCTGTTGGAACAGGCTCAGGTGTATTTCCTAACAGTGAGGATAAGCTTAGTAGAGTAGAAAAGTCAGGGGCTCTGACTTAGAATTTTCTTAACCTCTCTGAGCCTAGATTTTTTTCATCTGTACAATGGGGCAAATGATTCCCATCCTGGTGGGATTTTGAGAATTAAGTGAGGTATGTATATAAAGTGCTTAGCACCAGGTACTCAGTATAGATTTCTTTTTTTGATTGTGTGACAGGTTGCTCCTTTTTCACCATTTTCTTTCCCAGATTGTCAGCCTCACTGTGATTGATGTGGTTTATGAAAAAGTTATTTGTTGGTTTTGCTGAGGTGATGCACTGGTGTCCTGGTTAAGCATATGCATTTTCAAGTCAAAATGGGCTCATATATGGCTCCTCACAGTCTCCAGTTAGAAAAGTATTTGACCTCCAGCAGGTTGCTTAATCTCTGTAACTCCCAGGTTCCTCTTATAAGTGAAGATAGTAATAGTATTTCCCACATGAGGTTATTGTGTGAATTTAACAAAACTAGAAGTTAAGTCCTTAGTTAGCATAGTCTGGCATCTACTATATGCTCAGTAAATAGTAGTTTTTAAATGTGTAACTCTCAGCTATGACTCAGATCTGAGAGCACTTGTATTCCCAGAAAAGTATTTTCAGTTCAGAAATCTGATGAAACCAGTTACCCCATTATGTATAGCCTGTCCCAGGATATGCTGCTGCTGTCACATGGAGGGCTTCCCCAGTCCCAATATATCTATGGAAACCCCCCCTCCCCCCACCGAAAAACACCCTGGCTGGGGAAGTTGTATCACTGCTGAGTCAAGACCACAGGCTCCCCGCTTTTTGGTGTAGACACATGATCTGACCCACAATCTCTCAGCTGAGGTTGGAGAACTGAGGTCTGAAGCCATGAGGTGATTTGTGCAGGAATTGTTCCCAAGAGTGCTGCCCCAGTCCGGTACCCTCACCTGGGGCTTTCCTCCTGGTGTGCTGAGATGCTGCCCTTCTCTGCTCTGGGGGCAGCTGACATCCCGGATGGATCCCCTCTGGCTGGATCAGCTTCCACCGTTTATTCTGTGTACAGTACTAACAGTATTATTTTCTAGATGTGCCCTCATATTAAAAAGGCTGTGAAGCTGCTAGTTACACTGTTTTCTTGGGATCCTTCCTTACCCCGTGTCTTGACAGCAGCCCCTATTCTGTTGAGGACTGAGAGTTTAGGATTGGCAGTTATTGGAGCTCCTCTTTATTAACATCAGGATGAGAGCCGATCTCTGGTCTGGTAAAGCCCCCTTCTGTGTTTTGGTCCTGGCTGGATTACTACCCAATCTTAGTTGCTCAGAAGCTAGTATGCTGGCCAGTGCTGGCGTAGAGAGGGAAGACAGCGAGCTTTAATGGTCTTAAAAGGATAGCTTTCCTTGTTTGCACCCTGATTTTTCTATTTGCTGGCTTATTACAGATTTGAGATGCGGTCTAAAGGTTCTGATGCCAGAAAAAGCCCTGGATATCCCGCAAGAGGAGGCTCTCAGGGCATGAGGGGGGGCTGTGACAGCCTGTCCCTGCTATGGCTCCTCCTTTCACATTTCCCTGGTGATGACTGATGACTTGGGCTTTTCCTATAAGTGTAGCATTGATGTGGGAGCTAAACTGGCCTGGGTGCTAGTTGTCAAGAGACTTCGAGAGGTCTCCTTTGACATAGAAAGGGGCTGGGAAAAACTTGGACTAAATATCAAGTTCCAAATCGCCATGGTGGAAATGTTTTTCCCAGCCTTGGGGATTGTGGTGAATTAGTTCAGGCTGGGATAGGACTTGGGGGAGGGAAAAGGCTCTTGACAGCAGCTCTGGCCAGAGGAACCCCCTTGTTAAGAGACCCCACTGAGACAACCCTAGGCCACAGAGGGGAGCCTAATTCCTAGACTTTTCCATGTGACCCTGCGTTAGACTGGGGAGGTGTAGGGCTGGGTGGGAGAGGGATGGAACTGATGCAGTGGACTCCTGGTGATTTGAGGATGTTTTCATTGCTCGTAGGGAGATTCAACCTTTTTTTCTTTTTTCTCTTAAAGTAATGTTCATTCTCTAAAAAAAGAAGTTTGGGCAATTTACAATTTAGATTGAAGGAAAAAGTCCATATTTTCTCCATTCCTTTAGTAAATGGAGACATGTGTTCCAAAACTTTTCATACTTGTTTCTCTGTGTAGAGTTTTGTATCAATACAATGTTGTAATAGGAGTGTGTGTGTATCCATACACATATTTATCTAATATGGCTTTTTTCTTTTTTGCTTTTGTTATTTCAGTAGTTTTCCCAGGCTAGTCACTGTAAACATTTTTAAATGCTTGCACAATGGTCCATCAAGTGAATGTACTATTGTTAACTCTCCTCCTATTGTTGGACATTTAGTTGTTTGCTTCTGTTTGCCGAGGTAAACAGTGTTGTGATGAATATCTTGGTGTACGTTTTCAATAGTTAGAATTTTCCTTGGGATAGAAACCCAAAATTGAACTTGCCAGATTGTAGGATATAATGTTTTTCAGGTCCTAAATACGTATTTCCAAATGATTTTTTTAAAAACAGAGATTAATACATGTGAGTGTCTTTAAAGGGAGGGAGGAGGGTTGAGAATAGCTTCTTTTCTCCAGATTATGAAAATAAATCACTTTTTAAGCAAATTTAGAAGTAAAAAGTTTGTAAAGTATAGAATACATAAAAAAGTTTAAAGAAGAGAATTAAAATCACCTATAATCTCTCCATTTATTTTTAACATTTTGATGTACTTATATTTTAACAATTAGTCATACTGTGCATATTGTTTTGTAAGTTGATTTTTAATTGACTATTATAAGCATTTTTTCATTTGTTTATTCTTCAGTATTGTGATTTCATATCCGCAGAGTATTCCATAATATAGTATTTTATTAATGCCTTATATTTCTTCTGTCTCTCCTTTTTGTTACTATAATTAACACTGTGATGAATTTTCTGTGCATAAATATTTGTGTGCATCTCTATTTCCTTGGGATAAATTGCTGGAAGAGAAATTACTGGATCAAAGGCCTTTGAGAAATATGCCTTCTGAAAAGGTTGTACCAGTTAGCTTTTCCACTGACAATGTGTCTCCTTTCTCGATAAGCTAATCATTACTGAATGGTTTAGCTTTAAATACTTTTGCCAATTTAATTAGCCAGTATCTTGTAGTATTAGTAGTAGCTTGTTCTAATTTGCATTTCTTTGAACATTTCCTCATAAGTGTTTTGGCCATCTTTTATATGTGTTCTTAGTTCTCTGTTGGGGACTTTATTATATATACATATTTCTGTGTAAAAAGATGTACACACTTTCTCATTATAAAATATTTTACATGTATGAAAGAGCATATATAACTATAATGTAAGATTAAAATAACAATAAAATGGGTACGAGTATATCCACTGGGGAGTTCTTAGAATTGCTTCTTGCCCCTTAATTTCTTCTCCCTGCTTTTTCATCTGGGATGAGGGAGCCCTTTAGCTCAGGACCCACGGGATCTGTGGCTGCAGCTGGGGCGGTCCAGGTGGCAGCCGCACCAGCGCGCCATGGCTGTGTCTGTGGGGAAACAACCGCTGCAGCTGGTGAGAGCAGGAACTGGCTGTGGTGGAAATAGCTAATCTTCAGTGAAGTGAAAAAAGCAGCCAAGGTGGAGAGGAAATGAGACCACAGATCCTCCCCTGCCCCTGGGGTTGCTTGGGAAGGCTGGTCGGAGCCAGGGCCCCAGTTCTGTGGTCGAAACGGAAGACTCTGCCCCGGAGCTGAGTGCAGTCAGCCCAGGGACAGCGGCGCTGGCCGCCTGAAGCCAGCGTGTGATCTGGTCAGCCAGGCTGCTCACCTCCATTCCGGGGAAATGTTTCTCCCAAGTCGGAGCTGAGTTGAAGCAGTGCCAGGGAAAGGCCGGGGGTTCATTCCAGTTCGGAAATGCTCTTCAGAGAAGAGGAAGGACCTATTTCTTTGAAGATAAGAGAGGGTGCTGTCTCCACACAGCCCCCACTCCCCGCTTCTTGCCGCATACTTGAGAGTCCCCTCTTTGAATAGCACCGTATGGAAACGTAGGGTATTAGGTTGTCATCCACGAAGAAGAAGGTTCCTGAATAGAGATGAACTAGGCAGCTAGAATTCCGAGTTCCCATCTCCAGTCTCTCTCTGCCTCCCTCAGCAAAGCCACATTTTTATATCTTGTTTTCCTTGCATAGGAGAATGAATCCCCCCGGAAAGATGCAAAGGTATTAGGCTGCCTCTTGTCTCTGAGATACTCTGGTTGTCTTTGCCTCCCACCCTGCTCTGTACTTCTTCTTCTGTTTTCATCCTTCTGAATCCTCTTCCCAGAGTCTCTTATGCTTTCTGTTTCCCATCACTTCACAACAAAATTGTGAGTTGGGAGTTTGTGTGTTCGGTAGAGGAGGACCTGGATAGGTTTTGGGCGAACAGTTTTCCCCACTCCCTTCACTAATATGCATATTCTTCTCAGTTTATAAAGTACTTTGAGGTACTTGAAGGGTGTTCTAAGTAATATTCAGAGCCACAAGAGGAGAGCAGAATTGTTTATGTGACTAGTTTTGCAAGTAGAGGAAGGATTTAGGTTGTTGAATACCCATGAAGGTTCAGTTCTTGTCCTCCTCTCTTTCCTTGTCCCCTCCTTATACCACCTTCTCCCCCTCTCCCAGGTTATTCCCAGGGCTGGCTGGGCTGATGGTCCTGCCTCTGGGTCCCTGAAAACACGGAGGAGGAAGTGATGCACTTTCCTCCTCCCCTGCTCGCTCATTTCCACTCAGATCTAGACTAGAGAGTGTCATAGCCCTCCTCCTATTGCTCAGCCCCTCTCTGAGGAAGAGCAGGGCCTGATCCTGGTGTTTGGGTGCTTTCAGAGATGGTTATCTAGTTTTATGAACTATCTACAGTTTAGAGCAGAGTTAGTTTCCTCTCAGTTTTTGCCAGCTTCCTTGCTGGGAGCTGGGAAGCCAGCCCCTAGATCCTCCCAGTATTTCCCATGAAGCCTTAAAAAACATGGATATTTTGAAAGAAAAAGCACCAGTTTTGGAATCAGGAAACTTGGGTTCTGATCCAGCTTGATAGCCTTTTTTCTCCCCCCAACTGATGACCATTGGCAAAGTCTATAACTTTTCTGATTCAATCTCATCTTTATTAAATGATTATACCTACTTCACGAGGTTTTGAAGATGTTTAAAGTAGACAACATAGTGAAAATACTGTATAATCTGTAAAGGCTCTACAGTTAAATGTTTGTGGCATATACATTACCCACTGTGTACCACCTCTCAACTTGGTTTTCAGATGGGGGAGGTATTGTCCCAGGGGGAGTTTTTGGTAAGTGAGGATATTTTGGTATCACACTGACTAGGGGAGATGGGGTGGCCTTTGACATTTAGTGTCCAATGACTAGGAATATGAACCATCCACAGTGTTTGGGTCAGTCCCACACAATAAAGAGTGATCCTACCCAAAATGCTAATAGCACTTCCACTGAGAATTATCTTCTGTTGATCTGTACCTCGTTGTTTTGTGTTCCAGTTGCGGATGAAGCTTTAAGGGCAGTAAAAGTAAAGGCAGAGCAACAGTGTTTGGTTTTTCTCATGGTTTTCCCATCTCCTGGTACACCTTCAAGGAAGCGCTGGACCTCCATCTTTTTATTACCTCTGTCCATAGGTTTAAGGGTGGATTCCCTGGTTCCTTCCGTACTGTGAGTTCTATCCTACAACTTGTCAAGGAGCAATTTGGGGTACACATTTCACTGTTGACCTTTACTAACCCCATTAGCTCCTCAAGCCAGGGGAAGTGTTCTTTTAGGTTGGGAATGTGTTTAGGAGCTCTTTAAACAGTGTTTCTGGATCTTTTGAGTAAAGGACCCTTTTGAAAATCTGCTTAAACTTGTGACTCCTAATTCTAGTCATGCACACAGCCCTTTAGGGTTTTAAACCCGTTCTTGGGTCTGCTAGGGAACCCCTGGCTTTGAGCCTGGAGGAATAGGAAGGGAGATGAGGAGAAGCCACTGTAGGAGCTCCTTCATACGACAGTACTCAATATTTTTATAAGAGGAAGGGAGTCATTTATCAGTTCAGATAAAAGGATGCCTCTGTTGGTGGATCCAAAAAGAGAGCGTGTTGAAACGTGGTTGACTGCCATTCAGAGGGAGATATTCTGGTCCCTGGAGATCTTTGACTAAGGATACTTTGTGGTGAGGTCTGCCCCTTTGAGCCAGACCCTCAACCTCCAGGAACATCCAGGTAGGGATGGCAGGATGTACTTTGACAAGCCAGGGGAACCAGGGGCATCCTTGCAGTGAGGCCCTCAGGTTAGGTCATCTCCCTGTGTTTGGAGGTATTACCTGCCCAAACTGCAGCTCTCTCCCACAGGCCTAAGGTCTCTGGGGGAAATCCAGGCGGTTGTGGCTTCCCTGGGCATGCCTTAAAGGGGATTTCTGACATACAGTTTCTAGCAGTTACTTCCTTTTGCTTTCTACCTTACCAAGAAAAACAAAAAAGACCTTTGCTTTTATTGACTGCTTAGAATATTTCATACCTAAATTTTGTGAAGAAAAATTCAGATCTTTGGAGGGCTTTATTTATTATGAAAAAAATTTTTTTTCAGGACAGTGTTAAGAATGATTTTTCTGGGTGGAGTCTCCCATTTCATCCTTATAGGAGTGGCTCGGTTTCTGCTCCACCAAATGCCTAGACTTAACTCGTACTGCTTAAGGAAATAATTCAACATTTGTTGGGTATCTGCCACATACTTTTACATGAATTATCTCATTAAATGTGGTAGTTATTGTATGTCTGTTGTAGAGGTGATGAAACCAGGACTCAGAGGAGTTAACTAACCTGGAGAAGGTCTCAGCTTAAATGTCACTTAGAGAAGCCTTAAGTAAAAATTTTTGTTTAGATATTTTTGTTCATGCTAAAAGGATTGATAGAAATACAGCTTCTAAAAGATGCTCATATAGATTTTAAAGAACAGAGAAAATTTTCTGGAAGAATATAAATAATGAATACCTGTGAAATGCAGGGAAGGAATCATAATAGTAAGAACAGGAAAGTCAAAGGGAATTTAGGTTTATATATTATGTTGACATTTCTTACAAGGATAATGTATTTATTTGTTAGTTATACAATTAAAAGTTAAAGAAAAAAATTTTAATCTCATTAGAAATCAAAGAAATGAACATTTCAATGATACACTTGCATACTAATCATCAGGGCAAACTTTTAAAGATTGACAGCATCTATGGTTGTCATTGGGCTCCCCTGATGGTTCAAATGGTAAAGAATCTGCCTGCAACACAGGAGACCCGGGTTCGATCCCTGGGTCGGGAAGATCCCCTAGAAAAAGGAATGGCTGCCCACTTCCATATTCTTGCCTGGAGAATTCCATGGACAGAGGAGCCTGGCAGGTTACAGTTCATGGGGTTGCAAAGAGTCAGACACAACTCAGTGACTAACACAACGACATGATTGTCACTAATAGGACATTAATGCACCGTTAGGGGTAGTGTAATTTGGTACAGACATTTTAGAAGATATTTTGTAGGGTCTGCTGGTTTCATATGTGCATGCCCTTTTACTTGGTCATCTCATATCTAGGAAGCTGTCTTACAGAATTGTTTATGCATGTGCGTGAAGGTGCATGGAAAAGATCCTCAGGACAGCATTGTTTACAGTAAACATCTGGGAGAAACCTGATTGTCCATTTCCTGTCCATATCTGTTCCTTTACCGTTCATCTGGTTGCTTCAGGCAAATACTGGGAGTTATCCTTCATTTTTCCTTCTGCTTTCTCCATACCCAGTCTATTATCCTGCCAGTTCCATCTCTGAAAATATGTCTCAGATCTACCCATTCTATCTCTACTGCCTCAGTCCAAGCCAGTATCAACTCTGACTTGTATTACATCCAACAAATTGGCCTCCCGATTTCTTCCACTGTCCCTTTCTCCATCCTCACATCCATTTTCCACAAAGCAGCCAAATTTAAACTGTAAATCAAATAGCATCATTTCCTACCTAGAAATCTTTTTAAATGGTTTCCTTCTTGAAGGAAAAAACAGCAAACTCCTGGCTTTGACCCCTAAGAGTGCATTATTTTGGCTCCTGCTGACTTCTTTAACCTTACTCGCTTTCCTGATTGCTAGCCTCCACATTAGCCTTCCTTGAGTTAGGACAAGTTCCTTGGTTGTCTCAGGGCCTTTGCACAAGCTGTTTCCTCTCCAGGAATGTCTTGTCCTTGGATTTTCAGATGGTTCAATCTAGTTTATGCTTCAGGGCTCAGTTTTTATAATATCACCTCTCAGAGAGGCCTCTCTTATTATTCTCTATCTTAGCATCCTATTAACTTCTTTTGTATCATTTTCTATTTTAAAATTCTTTAATTGTTTATTATCTGTCTCCCCAGACTGTTGATTCCATGAGGGTAGAGACTTTCTGGATGCTTATCACTGTCCACCCCAATACCTGGGACTGGGTAGGTCCTCAATAAATGGTTGTGGCTGATGGGAATCTCCAAGATATTTGTGTGTGTGTAAATATAATAGTCTAAAAGGGGAATTAAAAGAAGACTATATAATGCTTTATAAAGCAACATGTTTGTATGTAAATGTATAGAAGAAAAGGCCTGGAACAACCAGTATCAAGCTGTGGGTTCCTCTGGTTACCTGTGGAGGGGGATGGATAGAGTTGGGGACCAAACAGTGATTCCTTTTTTATTCTATAAGCTTTTGAGTTGATTAATTTTTTAAGCTACACATATCCACATATTTGTTCCTTCTTTAAGGGAAAAAGAGGAATAAAAATAGGGGAGGAAGATTCAACTTTGGCTGTGAAAAAGAAAGCTCCTGTCTCTCACTCTGCGCTGATCCAAAAGAAGAGAGCAGGAGGGAGAAAGGACACCACTGGCGTCATCCCCTGCTCTGTACTGAGCTTGACACTAGTTTCCATAGTAGGAAGAATCCTAAGAGATGCCCTTATGCCCTGAGGCTGTGTTAAATTCATAAATGTAGGCACAATCTCGGTCCGCCAGACACAGGCAGGTTGTGTATTTTTAGCCTCTTTCATTTCTAGGCTATTGAAAGCTGTACCTCCAGCCTCAGCAGAGCTTTAGCAGATGAAGTTAGCAAAGAGAACAAACATGAGCTCTGGGCTTCACTGCAGCTAGGCTTCTGAAAGTTAAGTCAGTTCAGCAGCTGGGAACTGACTTAGGAAACTATGTTCTCTAGATTCTAGTCTCCTAGAAACACGAATAGCTCATCATTTTCACAGCTAATGTTTGTTGTGTGCTAATGGTAGGCTGGTCACCTGGCAGACTCTTTATACACATTATCTCACTTAATCTCCACAACTTTATGAAGTAGTTATTATCTCCATTTTATAGATGAGGAAATGGAGATCCAAGAAGGCTAAATAGCTCACCTAGGTTCACACAGCTGGTAGATGGTGAAGTCAGAATTTGAATCCAAGCAGTTTGACTCCAAAACCCACATCCTTAACCACAATCTCCTTCTCTTTCTGGGGTCAGCACCTCCCTCGCCTTCAATATTGTTTTGGTGGGGATTGTGTACATTACAGCAGAAATCAGGGGAAGTAGGACAAGTCATCTTTTGCTGAGAGGTGTGGTGGGAAGGTCTGGACTTCAGAATCCCAGCCAGGCTTGGATTTGAATCCCAGCTATCCCATAGGACATTCACGGTCCAACAAATGTTTCCTTCTTCCTTTACTCTGTGCCAGTGATACCACTGGGTATACAGTGGTGAAAAACAAATATCACCTCTGCCTTCATGGAGTTTATGGGAATGCAGATATTAAATGAATAAGTACTTAATTACAAATCATATGTCCTTGGAAGGCAAAGAACAGGTTGTTAGGAGAGAATGTAACCAACACGCTTCTCTAAATGAAGGCCAGAGGCAGCCTTGGGATCTATGAGAGACTTTCTATGTTCATCTAATTTTCCTTCCTTTCTTGCTTTACTAAGAAAATAGGTCTTAGGTGCCTGCTGTATATACAACACTTTCTTGAGTGCTTTGGAGAATACCAAAAAAATAGAAAGACAAAATATGCATTTAGAACTGTACTTTGAATGACTAGAGAATTAAAACAAGTGCATGTCCTCAGGTTATCTGTGAGGTTCTCTGTATGCCTCAGTTATTTTATCCGTAACGTGGGGTTACTATTTGTCTTGCCTAGTCACTTGTTTTTTGAGAAGACCAAATGAGATCATGAGGTGAGGAGGGGCCACATAGCTCCAATCACAGAAGGACTAGAGGGTTAGGGAAGGATTAGCATGGCCTAGGTTGCTAATCAGGCAGTGCTCTCAGAAGGACGGGGACTTGAAGTCAGGTCTTAAAGGAGACAAGTGTGGATTAGGAGAGAGGAAGCGGAGGCTAGAGCACAAAGGGAGGGGAGTAAAGAGGAGCAATGAGCCAGATCTATGAAGGGCAGCCAGAAGACCCACCTGTCAGGGTAGAAGATCCTAGTTCTAGACACAGACATGAGCTTGGATCAGAACAGTTGGCCAGTTCACAGAGAGTTTGGGCTGAAGAGCCCCTGATTGTTAGAAAAGGCTCTGGGGGCCTTCCTGCCCAGAGTTTCAGAGGGGAATAGAGATTTGTTGATAAGTGGTTCCTGGCCATTCATGGTCTTGCTTGTAACAATGAATGATTGAAATATACAAGAAAACAAAAAAACCCGTGCTGGTTACAGGTTAGAGAATTCAGATAATTTGACTTAAGTAAAACTGGATGGAAGATGATCCCAAATGTCACCCCCACAGTCCATGGGGTCGCAAAGAGTTGGACACGACTGAGCAACTTCACTCACTCACTTCACTCAAGGGCTGTGAGAGTTAGACTGTGAAGAAAGCTGAGCGCCGAAAAATTGTGCTTTTGAACTGTGGTGTTGGAGAAGACTCTTGAGAGTCCCTTGGACTGCAAGGAGATCCAACCAGTCCATTCTAAAGGAGATCAGCCCTGGGATTTCTTTGGAAGGAATGATGCTAAAGCTGAAACTCCAGTACTTCAGCCACCTCATACGAAGAGTTGACTCACTGGAAAAGACTGTGATGCTGGGAGAGATTGGGGGCAGGAGGAGAAGGGGACGACAGAGGGTGAGATGGCTGGATGGCATCACTGACTCGATGGACGTGAGTTTGAGTGAACTCCGGGAGTTGGTGATGGACAGGGAGGCCTGGCGTGCTGCAATTCACGGGGTCGCAAAGAGTCGGACACGACTGAGCGACTGAACTGAACTGAAGGGCTTCCCTGGTGGCTTAGACGGTAAAGAATCTGCCTGCAATGCAAGTTACCCAGGTTCGATCCCTGGGTCAGGAAGATCCCCTGGAGGAGGAAATGACAACCCACTCTGGTGGAGAATTCCTTGGACAGAGGAGCCTGGCGGGCTACGTACAGCCCATGGGGTCACAAAGAATCGGACACAGCTGAACAATGAACACTTTCACTTTCAAAAAATATAGATGCTTCTATTTCTAGTCGCCAAGTTTAGGGCTAATTCTTGCCTTTGCCAAACTTATCTTGCCTTCCTTTAAAGTGGAATGTGGTCGTGTACTAATAATCTATATAATTAACAATACCTTGTTATGTTAGGTGCTCATTTCATACTACTCATCACATAGTGTCGCGTGTGCGTGCTCTCCTTTCTGCTTGCTAGTGTTTTCTGGTACACTGTATCAGGGTGAGCGCCGTGGGATGGCACCCTCTCCCAGCTCGTCACCCAGGCTGGACCCCTGGGGCTCATTCTTGGCTGCTGCTCCTCTGGCCTTCTCTCTGTGTACCATCACTGCCATAGCTGGTCCTCATCTCTTGCCTGGTCTGCTGTAGTAGACTCCTCAGGGGTCTCTCTACTCCAGTCTTGCAGACCCAGCCCCACCTGTCTACTACTCCCGCCCCCGTTCGTCTTCGCAGCCATAAATAAAGATCTGAGTGGTAGCTTTTCTAAGAAAAAAGAGTAGACCTTGGGATGGGAAAGAGCTTTGCACATCCGAGGAACTGAAGGAATGCCAGATTGGTCAGCAAGGATGCTAAAGAGACGTTAGGGACTGTAGAAGAAAGGTGAGCAGGGCTCAGGTCATGGACACTTATCAGCCTTGATAAGGAGTTTGGGGAGTGACCCGATGTGTTGTACAGTGTGAAGAGTTCACTGTCGCTGCGGTGTGGAGAGTCCTGGAATCTGGCTTTCCTCCCGGCAGCCTGTTGGCCTGAGTGAGACCAGGCTCCTCAGTCAGCTCTGCCCAGCAGGGTGATCGAGCCCTCTGCTCTTTCAGGTTTGACTGGTGTTCAGCCCTCTTTCCTATATCCACCTCAGGCCAGAAAGGGCAGTGCCTCTGCTAGGCTGGCCCCAGTGTTTGGCGTGCCTGCCCATGGCCTGAGCCTATAATTTGGTGGGTTGGCTGGTTACAAAAATAAAAAGTGCGACCTATAACTAAAGCTGAGTGGATTCAGTAAAGAGGGAGCTTTTAATTTGCAGAGCTCCTGGGCTGTGTTTAACTGGAAGAGAAATGTGTCTCCTCCCTAGGCACTGCTCCATTTTCTCCCTGGAGTACCTGCTCTGGGTGAGTTAGGGTTTGTGGGCCTGGCGGGGGGTGAGCTTTAGGGAGATATTTGCAAGGGATGTTAGGGTCCAACAACAGGTTTGATGGGGCTTCCTGGGAGGCTGGCATTATTCAGTTGCCTCTCAAATAACCTATTGGGAAGCACGTATTTTTTCGTTGTAATAAGTGATACATTAAAAAAAATATTTATTTCGCTGCCGCTGGCCTTAGTTGTGACATGTGAGAGGCACGTGGACTCTTGTGGCTTAGTTTCCCGGTGGCATGTGGGATCTTAGTTCTCCAACCAGGGATCAAACCCGTGTCCCCGCATTGGAAGGCAGATTCTTAGCCACTGGACTATCACGGAAGTTCCGAAAGTAGAATTTTTAAATGTCTGATTGTGTGACCACTCACTTATTCATTCAACACAAATGTATTGAGTGTTAGCATTTTAGACATTAGGGGTCCCACAGTGAACAAGAGACAGAGGGACTTGCCCCATGGATGTCATGTTGTTGCTGGGGCAGTGATCAACACATACACAGGTCTGTATGGAATGCTGTGCATAAGTGCCATGAAGAAAAAGAAGCTAAAGGGATAGAGAGGAAGAGCAGCAATATTTTAGCCAAGTGGCAGTTTGGGGAGTTGAAGTACAAGAGAAAAGTGAAATAGTGAAGACAACTCTCTGTGGACTCTGGATCCCAGCTCCTGAGAGTTCCCCAGGGGAGGGGGTCCCTGGGCAGCACAGCCCGTCTGGGCAGGGTCCAGTCCACGCTGCTCATCCAGGGGCCTGGCTGGTTCCTAGCCCCAGGTGGCCCCAGTCAGAGCCTGTGGTTGCCTCTTCTGGCTCCACTTGTCAGAGCTGTCTGCAGGGCCAGGCAGGGTGCTGATTCGCTGTAAATAGATACTTGTCTTTTCAGGGCTCCTCAAGCCTGATTCTCTTAAGATTTCCTGAAGTCACTGTGTGTTCTTGGCTAGAGGAGGGCTAAGGAGTCTGGCCTGGAAAGCTATACGCGGTGTTGGGGTTCCTTCAGCCTGGGACTGCTGCCTAGCCAGGCCTTTTTTCAGGATCCTGGGGCTCCACGGATTTGGAGTTGAATCCCAGCTCTGCCATTTATTAGCTCCATGACCTTGGGCCAGTGCTGTAACTTCCTTGAGCCCCAGTTTCTTTGTTTGTCTAATCAGGATAAGAGTACTTGGCTTCTAGGGATTTTAGGAGACTTAAATAACATTTAAGGGTCCCTGGCAGTGTCTGGCGTGGTGAGTGCTCAGTACATTTTAAGTAGAAATATTATTCTCAGTCCACCAACCTCTTCAAGTCAGGGCTGCTAAGTCGCTTTAGTTGTGTCCGACTCTTCACGACCCCATGGACTGTAGCCCACCAGGCTCCTCCATGGGATTCTCCAGGCAAGAATACTGGAATGGGTTGTTGTCGCCCTTCTCGAGGGGATCGTCCCGACCCAGAGATCACACCAGTGTCTTTTATGTCTCCTGCTTTGGCAGGTGGGTTCTTTACCACTAGCACCACCTGGGAAGCCCTCAAGTCAGGAATCTGGTATTAATTGAGAAATACGGATTGTTGTTGATGGGTAAGAGGCTGGTTCTATGTACCTCAAAGTTGTAAAATCACTGACTTGCATACCACACATTAATCACCTTGCTTTCCTTCTTGATGTTGGCCTTGTCATGACCTCTCCACAGGCCTTAGGACCTCCAGGAACCAATGTAGCCCTTGGCCTATCCTTTAGCACCTTTCATCTCTAGTGTAGCCATGGAAGGAACTTGAAGAGCCTTTAAGGCATTTACCAAGGCTAGAATAGCCAGCCTAGGCCTACTGAAGTCCAGACCTGTGCTCCTGGAACTGTACTGAACTCTGAGGTGGTGGTGGCTCATTTGCAGACTGAAGGGGTCACAGACTCCCTTTCTTCTCAAAACCTGCCTCAGAATGATGCCCAGATAATGTTCTAGAAAGATGGACGAGAGAGAGCTAAGTGGGAAAGAGCATCTTTGTTTGAATCTTCTGTGTCCAGAGTATGCTTAGGCCCCTTTGGACAGATTTCTGGTTTATGGTTGTGGTTATTTTGTTTTCACTTGCTGCTCAGCAGAATCAGCATCACACAAACACTCATTATCCTCAGTCCCTTGGCAGTCAGGGCACTTGGTAAATCCCTTGTAAAGTGCTCACGTCTGCAGATTATTTTCTGATGCATCTGGCATGAGTTCCAGATTGATGGTCCAATAGCAGCTATAAATTGCTCCCTTTGGGCTTGCCTAATTACTGCTGGCATCGTGGGTGAGTAAGGGATTAAGAGTCTCTTCTGCATTTATGGGGCAGCAGGTCCTGGTGAGCTCCCAAAGCATTTATCTGTCATTTCCCCAGAATACCCTTCTTAAAAGTTGGGAGCAAAACCTCAGGAGTTGAAGATCAGCGACTAGACAGTGTCTGGTGGCATTAGGCTTCTCGATTGGTTCCCTCCAGGAATTGTAAGTAAACCATCTAATATTTGTTGCCTATGGATGGCTGTAGGGAAATGTCAGGTGGTGTCTCCAGTGTTATAAAACACTGCTGGCTGCTTCTGATTGTCTCAGAGGCAAGAGGGCAGAGAGGCTACTCCGGCCTTGTCCCACCACGGCTAGGTGAAGAGTCACTCAGTACTCTGGAGGGCTTCTGAGGCTGTGAAGGTGTCATCTTCCTCGCCTGGAGATGAAGAAGAAAGAGGAATGCTACACCAGTGCTCAGAGCCTCCTGAGTGCAGTGTGGTGTTCATTCACTCAGCAAGCACTTACTAAGCACTTAGGATTGTGTTAAGTGCCAGAGAAATAAAGATGACCGAGCCAGTGTCTGCCCCCAGGAGTTCGGTCTGAAGGGGAAGACAAACACATTAACATCTAATTGCAGACTTCAGCTTGGAAAGCGCGACGGTGTAGAAAGGCAGGAGCAGCTGGGCAGCGCAGAGCAGGGCTTGGAGAATGCTGCCTGTAGGAGGAAATCTCTGCTGGCTAAAAGGGTAATTAGGAGCTGGAGAGAAGTGTGGAGGAGAAAGCATTCCGGGTAGAAGGGCAGCGTCCGGGGAGACAGAGCGTAATGTGCTCAGAGAATCCTTCTGGAGCTGCTCGGGGCTTTTGGAGAATTAGATGTGTAAGGCAGGCTGTGGTGAAAGGACTTTGACTGTTCTGTGGGTGGGCTTCCCTGGTGTCTCAGACAATAAAGGATCTGCCTGCAGTGCAGGAGACTTGGATTCAATCCCTGGGTTGGGAAGATCCTCTGGAGGAGGACATGGGAACCCACTCTGGTACTCTTGCTGGGAGAATCTCATGGACAGAGGAGCCTGGCAGGCTACAGTCCATGGGGTTGCAAAGAGTCGGTCACAACTGAGCGACTAACACAGCACAGCGGATCAACCACACGTCATGCTTTTGGTAGGAGGGTGGCACGATCAAATTTTGAGGTGTCAGTGGGGCAGCCACGGGAGGGGAATCAGTTGGAGGTCGACAGCCAAGTGGATGCCTGACAGTGTGGTGATGCTGGTGACAGCCCGAATTAGGGCTGGTTTGTGTGGTAAAGACTCAACAAATAGTTTAAAAGATTAAATTTAGGGAGCTCGATGGATCAAATTTGATATTGGAGAGGTGGAGATAAGCAGGAAAGGAGGAATTCAGGATGGCACTCAGATTTCTAGCTTGAGATAGGAATGCATATTTGACAGAGTCATTGGTGTCTTCCCAGGTGGTGCTGTGGTAAAGAACCCTCTTGCCAATGCAGGAGACGTAAGAGATGTGGGTTGCAAGTTTGATTCCTGAGTTGGGAAGATCTCCTGGAGGGAGGGTATGGCAGCCCACTCCAGTATTCTTGCCTGGAGAATCCCATGGGCAGAGGAGCCTGGCGGGCTACAGTCCATGGGGGCGCACAGAGTCGAACACATCTGAAGCAACTCAGCGNAGATGTGGGTTGCAAGTTTGATTCCTGAGTTGGGAAGATCTCCTGGAGGGAGGGTATGGCAGCCCACTCCAGTATTCTTGCCTGGAGAATCCCATGGGCAGAGGAGCCTGGC
This sequence comes from Oreotragus oreotragus, assembly GCA_006410675.1. Taxonomy (NCBI): domain Eukaryota; kingdom Metazoa; phylum Chordata; class Mammalia; order Artiodactyla; family Bovidae; genus Oreotragus; species Oreotragus oreotragus. The sequence continues at coordinate 244,219 of SJYX01010368.1, forward strand.
GGGCTACAGTCCATGGGGGCGCACAGAGTCGAACACATCTGAAGCAACTCAGCGTGCACGGTGTCTATTGGTCAAATAAAATTTGGGGCTTAAACATTCTCATGCCTCTCTCTATATTCCCATAGACAGCACAGCCGTTTAGTGTGTCTGGGAGGGACAACTCGAGGGACTTCTGCAAGGTCACAAGCGGAGAAACAAAGTTGTGGAGAAAAGTAGTTAGCTGAGGGGACCGAAAACAGAGATTTGTGGTTAATCAAACCTCAGCTTTGCAGACCTCAGGTTTAACCTGAGGAAGTCAGGAGACAACGGGGAAGCGAGGGACTTGAGATAAGGTGAAACAACTTTCTTTGAAAAATCTCATTCAAAAGATCACTCAGCAGAGCACCTTAGTCAGTCAGTGACTCAATTCTTTCTCCCCAAACTCTGGTCCCAGCTTTCCTGTGAATCCTCTGGGTGGCCATTGGTATTTTCAGTCTTTCAAAGGAGTGCATGTGCAACTGCTCTAACCTAGAAAATCAGTAAACATATAAGTAAATATATTTAACCTATTTTGTTCAGCTGCATGTATAGACTCTGTCTTTTGTGTATTTTAAAGTACTGTGAAATTATGTTTTATGTATGGGCTTAGAAGCTGTCTTTGAATCACCTGCAACTCCTGGAGTAGCTCATCCCAGTTACCATTTATAGAGCCCTTCTCCTGGGCCACCTGATATGCTACAGTCCATGGGGTCGCAAAGAGCCAGACACAACTGAGCGACTTCACTTCACTTCACTTCTCCTGGGCCAGGCCACATGCAAAATAATTTTCGTTCATTCATCCCTTCACTGAATTCTTGTAGGAGGTAGAGATTGTGATTCACATTTTATAGATGAAGAAACTGAAGTTCAGAGAAGTCTAGTAACCTTCCCACTGTCTCATGAAAAGTACCAGGACTCAAATCTAGGTTCTCCCTGTTCCAAAGCCCATGCCGTTATTTATAGATGGCTCTGAATGTTTAAACTGCCATTCAGATATGAAGGAATTGTCACTGGTGGTATCCAAGAGGGAGTTCCTGTCGCTTTCTGCTCTGCATGGTGTCCCTCTTCCTGTGAGACAGAAGCCTTGAACTTCAGGTGTCCGGCACACTTACCTTGTTCAGCTAGTTTCACCCAGTCTTGCTGGACAGGGAAGCACTGTTTAATGATCAACCAAAGTCAGACAAATCCAGGTGGGCCTTTCCAAGTTAGAAATGAAGACTTGATTTCTTTGAAAGGAGATGGCAAGATATGGGAGAAAAAGGCATGTCATGTCAAAAGTTCTGTTGGAGGCCACATATCTGGGTTTGAATCTCAGTTCTGCCTCATTCAGTGTGACTTCAAGCCAGTTGGTCTCAGATTCTTAATTCTCTCATCAGTTAAACAGGCATAACACCACGTAACCTCCACGGGTTACTGAGGGCAGTGACAAAGTGCCTGGCATGTAACAGGCGCTCAGTAATGTTTTCCTCCCCATCTGTGGCCCTGAGTAATTATGACACCTAGAATGCCAGACATTGAGAGAAGCAGCCAAGATTCAGAGTCTCTCTGGGTCAAGGGGTGGGAACTCTTATGAGGCTGCCTCTAAACAGGTGTGTTTTTTTTTTTCTGGCTGGAAGATCAAATGATACAAAAAAGCTGGGACATTCAAAGATGGGGTTGGGGGTGTGGGCAGTCATGACCCCTGTGTCAAGCTCTGGCTATAACAAGTATGAGGGAGGGACAATGTTGGGAAGGTGGGTTGTGGATCAAGAGCAGACTGGGGTCTTTATGTGTCCTCCCCAAAGAGGTGAGGTGTTCTGAGGCACTGAGACGGAACCCCATTTGAGAGCAATTGGTTGGAAAAGCCAGGAGAGATAAAAGACTTGTAGTGCCTCTCCCCAGCTGATATGACTGGTGCTGGGCCTCAGTTTGTCCTTCCATAAAGCAGGAGTCATGCCTCTCCCACGTGTAGTCTGGATGTAGGAAGGGATTCATTCGGTTTTATGACTTGATGATAAGCTCCTGGATTTATAACGAGACTCCTGGAAATCCAGACCCAGTGGTACTGGGTGGGGTGGAGCGCTGTCCCCAGCCGGCCACATGGGCAACTCACAACACCTATTAGGCGTCTTCTGTATGTCAGATTGTCTAGGAACATGTGAGATCAAGGAAAAGTCCATGCCCTCAGGAAGCTTACAGTCTAGTTCAAGAAATAATACAGAATGTGAAAGATGAGTAGTAATATGGGAGTGAAATCATTTTTTTTTTGCATGAAATCTTACAATTAGAAGATCTAGCATAGTGCTCAGACCAAAGTAGATGTTTATAAGCCATAATTTTTCCTTTTTTGGGTAAACATGTAAGAGTTATTGCCAGACAAAACAAGACTTCCATTTGGCACAGTGTATGGTGCCTCGAAGACGCTAAAGGGATGATGGAGTGTAATTGTGGATGGGAAGCGAGGGCAGTAGCCCTGCAGAAGTTCACGGGACGGAGTGTGCAGAGGTCTGGGTTGTTTGAAGGTGGCTTCATGAGGCACCTTGATCATATTAATCCTGAAGGATGCATACAATCTGAAAAGGTTCAGAGAAAGGCTAAAACAATTGGTTGTCTCAGAGGAGGCATTGTGTGAGAATACAAAATCAGGGTCAGACCTGGGTTCAAACCCCAACTCCATCACGTACTAGCTGTGTGACCTTGGGCAAGTTCCTTGGCCTGCCTTTCCGAGCCTTGTAAAATAGGAATGATTTTGGTCCTAACTCCATAGGCTAGTTGTGCAAATTAAATGAGATAATTTATATAGAGTTCTTATCTCAGTTTTGTCAATAAACGTTATCAGCTTTTGTCATTATTCCATTTTTAATTTTAACAGTAGTGTCATTAGTATCCTAGTCATGCCCAGTGATTTACCTTAGTTCCTAGGACCTGTGTCATCTGGCAATTCCCCACCTGCTGTAATTTCCTCAAATACGCTTTTGTTCCGTTACTGCAGATCACTTGGAGACTTCTGGACTTTTTATGGTGTTTTGTACTTCTGTGTACTTGCAAATGCCATGTCCTTGCCTGGAATATCACCATCTTCCCCTGCTTCATTGCTTTTGCCTGACTTCCTCTTGCTTGATGTTTTAAGAGTAAACCCTATTGCATTTCTTCCAGGAAGCCTTACTTGACTGCTCTGTTCCGTTGCCTCCCTGGGATCCCACAGTGCCATATGCTGCTGTTTGACAGCAGTACTGTGTGCACCCGTCCCTGGCTTGCTGATCTACCTTGCCCTCTGGATATAAACTTTCTGAATGTAGGGATCCTACCTTATTTATTTTTATATCTCCAGCTCCTAGCTTAGCAACTGGCATATAGTTATTTTCTGCTAATTGTTGAATAAGAAATCCAAACCAAAAACAAACAAAAAAACAAGAACACAGCTAGCTTTATGTGTAACATTTATTACCTGGTTCTGATTTCAATGCTTTATGTATACTAACTTATTTAATTGTCATAGCAACCTTAAGAAGTAGGTACTATTTGTACCTCCATTTTACAGATGAGTCAACTGAGGCTTATAGAAATTAAATAACTCTGCCAAGGCCACACTAGTAAGTGGTGGAACCAAGATTCATACCAGGGCAGTGTAGCTCCTCATTCTATGGTTTAGCCACTCTTTGAGATTTGTGATATTTATTGAACGCCCAAGAAAAAGTGAAGAGACATTAGCTGTACATCACAACTCCATGAACACATGCTAAAAGCATTAGGGAATGTGTGGAGACACTTTTAGGGGAGAGTGTAAACCTTCCCACTCTTAACTTATGACAGGTTTGCTAGAGAAGGTGGGATTTCTCCCATTGTAAATTGGATGAGGGGCATGGCTGGTGGCTGGGAAGGAGATGATCTCTGAGGACGATGGAGGAGAAATCTTAGGGAGCGGATGAAGAGTATATGTCTGGGGAAATTCAGTTTGCTCAATCTTTATTGAGCACCTACTGCAGTGATCAACAAGCTGGTGATGATGATGCCTGTGCTCAGGAGCTTGTGGTCTAGCGGACTTTAAGATGTGTCTGTTTAGACAATCAGTCAAGGGAGTGTCTTAGACTTATAACATGAACTGAAAGACAGAGTTGAAACCCAATGAGAAGTGGGGATTTGCTGTGGGAGAAGCAACATATAAGGAAAGTGATTTGGGCTGTAGCTCATAATGCAGATTATAAAACCAGAAATAGCAAGGACAGTTGTGAGAAGTTGGATAATCCCCTCCAAAAATAACCAGGGACTGAACAAAGGACTTGGTGATAGATGAGGTAGTAGCAGGATCAATCAGTTATTTATTAAGCACCTGCACATGATTCAGAGAAGGATAAGGCATGACCCCTCCCCTCCAGTAGCTGTATTCTAGTTGAAATAAAGGAAACACACACATGAAAATTCACTATATGACCTCATTCAATTTGTGTCGAGATCCAGAGTATCAGTGACCAGGTATTTTCTTTCTCTTTGCTTCACTCATCTGGATTTCATTTCTAAGAATGAAATCCTCATTTTCCAGAATACCTGCTGAAGTTCCAGTTATTGTCTCTGCATTCCAGGCAGCTGGAAGCAGAACGGAGAAAAAAAGGTATATTCCCTCCCTTTAATGATACTTCTCAGAAGTTATACACACTACTTCTGTTCACAAACCACATGGTCACATAGCCACATCTGAATGCTAGGAAAGATGAGAAATATATTAATTTTTTAACTGAAGTATAGTTGATTTACAATGTGCTAATTTCTGCTATACAGCAGAGTGACTCAGTTATACACAGATACATTCTTTTGATATTCTTTTCCACTATGGTTTATCCTAGGATATTGAATTTAGTTCCCTGTGCTATTCAGTAGGACCTTGTTGTTTATAGAAATGTATTAATTCTGGATTGCTAAGTGCTCAGCTAAGCATTGGAGGTTCATTAATAAGGAAGGTGGGAAGAGGTTGGGGATAACAAGCAGGTCTCCGCCTTATCATCTTCACATATAATTATGCTTTGGAGCTCAGAAGAGGGACTGAGCTATGTCAGGTAGTCACAGAGTTGAAGTCCAGTAGTAATAGGTAGGGATTCAGACGATTGGGGAAACATGAGTTACAAGTGAATCCTATGACTAGAGTAGCTGCTTCAAGAGAACCCAGGAGACGATGAGCTGGTCAGAGATGCTGGGGCCAACCTGGAAAAAATCTTAGTTCTGAAGCTCTTTCTTATCTAAGATGCTGAGAACAGTCAGCCAAGGAGTTTAGGTTTTCTTGTGTAAATGGTAAGGAGTCAGAGATTTCTGAACTGAAAAGAAGCATGATTTATCTTAATGTGCTAGGAAGTTTGGAAATGGCATCCACGTGCAGGCTGGAAGTAGGGATGCCAGCCAGAAGTTTATCCCAGAAGGTCAGGCGTGTACAAGGGCCTGTCTGATGGTGGCCATGCGAGGGGAAGAAAAGGTACGGATGAGAGAGCCTGGGAGAGGCACACTTGGGTCCTAGTGAGTGATGGCCTGTGGCCCGAGGAGCGAGAGGAAAATGTCTTTTGTGGGGTGTAACCCCAGAAATGTTGTGTCCTCTCTGAGGCAGCACTGCCTAAGGGCTCCCCCTGCGGGAAGGCAGAATGTGGTGAAGAGAAGGGTCAGCCTTGGCTGGCTACAGGGACAGTGTGAGTCTGCCCCAAGACGCCTTGGCTTTGGAAAAGCCAGCGGCCCCCAGCAGAATAGTTTCCATTCTGCGTAACTGGGGAGTGTGTGGGTCTGGCTAACCGCAAGGAGGGGCTGAGGAGCCAGCAGACAGATCAAGTTGCTGTGGCAGTGGAGTTTTTAAGCTGGGGCTTGGGGCCCGTAGCTAACAAGAGTTCTTCTCTCCGAGATTGTATACTTCTTGACTAAGTAAGCCAAGAGGGCGTCCTTAGCCAGGGCCAGGTTACCTGCCCAGGTTACCTGATGTCAGGTGTAAGGCCGATGGCATGGCAGAGAGTAGAGCTAAGGGGCTTTGCTGGCGCTGGGGACCTGACTGACTTCCTGCACAGTTCAGGATCCAAGGTGGCAGTCGACCATGGTGAGGAGGAAGCCTCAGGGGTACAGTTGTATTTGGATAAAGCCACCTCTTCGTTTGATTGACACCTGCCTTCCAGGACCTTGCCTTTACCCGACTTCCCTGGTGTGAGTTGCGGAGCTCAGCCTGAGACATCTGGCAAATCCATCTCTTTTTCCTCCAGGCTGCTCAGGGACTTGGCCTGTAACTGCTCAGCAAGTCATTTCTGGTTATAGAGTCATCAGTAACCACAGAAGCACGTTCTCCAGACAGGGCTCTGGAAGCTGGCTTTTCTCTGGTAGCTTGTCCCCAAAGTGATAGCTTCAAGCAAACAAAACCAGAAAGTCAGCTCGAAGCCGCTACAGACACTTAAGTCAAGGAGCACCCACTTTTCCGATGTCTTTTGTCATGAGGCATTGCGGTGAATTTCCCGCAAGTCTAGTCGGGCAGCTCAGGCCTCGAGGAAACCGTGTGTGTGGTGAGCGCTGTGTCACACGCGTGGGCTCCTGTGCTGGGGCTGCACACGGAGGGAGGGGAGGAGGCAGGGGAGCTGCTCTGTAGAGGCTGTGGGATTTGGCGGCACCAGGGCTCCAGGCCTCGCATCTAGGGAGGTGACTGCTCCCGGTCCACTCCTTCCTATTCTTCAAGTGTCCACCCCACTCCATCATGGGCAGGGCTCCCTCTTCCTCCCGCCAAGTGTCATGAACTGTTCTTGTGATTTCCTTTCTGCCGCAGGGCACTTCTCCCAGAGCCTTTCCCAGTTGACTCGGGCTCGTTCCAGGCTCTGTCTCACGTTGTCTTCTCCAAACCTGAGCTCTGAAAAGCAGGATGGGAGGGAGGAAAGCGAGGAGAGCCATCCTGAGCTTCGTCTCCTAGGTTGGCCGCAGAGCCTGGCCCGGCCTGTCTGCGGGGGCTGCATCGAGACCTGGCTGCCGACCCAGCCCACTTCCTCTCTGCACTACACCCACCGGTCACAGGGCTGGGGAAGCTGTGCTTCCCATGTCTGGACCTTCTTAATTTTAGCTCTTGGACCTTTGCTCAAACACTCTGATTTTTTAAATTTCCTTTTGCCAGTATTGTAGTTTGGGGGGCAGTTGGGAGGAGCTGTGCTGAAAGAGTGAGATAAACAGTGATGCAGAGGCGGCCGCAGCGTAAGCACCGGGCTGGGCCTGCTGTCTGGGCGGGCCGGGTGGAGGAGGCCTCCCGCCCTGCACACTGGCCAGCTGGCTTGTGTTAAAGCGCTGGCTGAAAATAACTCTCATTGTCTGGGAGCTGCTACCGCGGCAGGGCTGGCTATGGCCACTGAGGGGGCCAGGGTAGCAGGAATGATGCCTCCCACCTCCTTGGGCTCCCGCCCTTTGGGAGCAGCACCCAGCTGGCCACAGCTGCCCCTACTGCCCACCAAGAGAGACACATGGAGGGAGGCCTGGTCACTACTAACCCTAGGTCCATTTGGTGGCTGGGTATGGGCCTCTGTGCCCAGTGTTGCCTGCCTCTCCATTGACTTGGGGGCAGAGATGTTGGTTTGTGAGGGGCTCCTGGTGGGAATATGGTACTCCAGTTGCTCCTCCAGCAGTCTCCTGGACTCCCACACCTCGTGCCTCCTCACTGCCTCTCCTCTGCCATCCGCATAATGGGCTGATCTGCAGATGCCCGTGAGGACTCTCTGGCAGCTGTGACCGGGGCCAGGGCTCAGTAGCATGTGGTGCCTGGGCTAGTGCCCCATTTCCCCTCTGGGGAGGATCTAGACTCAGCTTCCCAGGGCTCCCTGCCCCATGGGCTGAGCATGGCAACTGTGGCTACCACTCCAGGGAGAAGTGGCCAGCCATAAGGGCCTCGGTGGGGAGGTGGTTCTGAGAGGGAAAACAGTAAGAAAACCACCAACTCACATTCTGTATTTGCTCAAAATGAACAGTCCCTGCCTGCCTTTCCTTGAGTCTCCAGAATCCCCTTTGCAGGAACATTTCAGCCATCTCTCTCTCTCTCCTCAGAGGAGCTATGCCATTTTAGCCTCTGATCCTAAAATTTATCATGACTGACTAGGACCAGTAAAGGCAGCTGGGAATTTTGGGTGGTTCCTATCTCTGTTTGTTGGGCTTTCCCCAGGCTTGGCCCAAGGAGACTGGCAGAGGAGAGGTGAGTCCCAGCATAGGACCCACAGCTTTGAAGGAAACTCCAGCCCCACCGGCATTTCCCTTCCCCTGCAGTGGGAAGGAAGCGAGGAGGGGCTAACTGGCTGGGGGTACAGAGCAGGAAAGGGAAAGGAACCTCTGTGACCAGAGCCAGCTCCCCGCTCCTCTGCTTCTCTGGGGCCAACAGGGTCGTGTGGGGAGTAAGGAAGCCTTGCTGGGGGGACCGGGGCCTTGCTCCCGTGGAAGGGGTTGGCCCCTGAGCAGGGTGCTCGGCCTGGCCTCAGACTGGCTGTAAACCAGAGCCGCCTTGCTGGAGAAGCATCAGATCCGCCCCTTTCTGCTGCTTCCTGTTATAGGTTTTATTTTAGACTTCTGGCTGGTTCCCTCTGATTTAGGAATCAGTCCCAGAGTTGCTTTGAGTCTGAGTTCCTCTTCTCCCATCTCCCTGGAGTCTCCCCCTCCCTCCCCAAGGACAGTGATGTTTTACTGCCTCCTGGTCTTAGCAGCGAAGGATCAGAGTAGGGGTGAGGGGTTGCTCTGTCCCCAGAGTGTTGAGAAACAGAGGGACAGAGGCAGGAGTAGATGACAACCAGGGAGAGGGCAGGTCCTTGGGGTGTCAGAGCATCGCTCAGGGTTTCTAGCAGGAGCGGGGAGGGAAGTGTGTTGAACACCCACAGTGTTCCAGACTTACTCGGACCTAAAGTATTTATCATTTAATCCTCATAAAACCCTGTGAAGTGGTGAGATTATCTCCGTTTTGTGAATGAGCTCTCTGAGGTTCTATGACTCTGAAGAGCTTCAAGTCGATCTGGAGCTCGCTGGTTCCACATCCAGTGTCCTCTGCTGAGTCTCCTTTCTTTTCAGCGAGGGGCTCCGAGAGGAGTTAGTAAGAACTCAGCCCAGCTTCTGCCTCAAGAGAGCCTGTGGTCTCAGTGGAGCCACAGCAGGAAAATGTCAAGGAAGCAACTTTTGACTGAAACCGGAAGGAAGGTTGGCAGGTTTGCTCCCTGGCTGTCCCCGGAACTCAGGAAGCTGCCCTTCCTCAGGACACTGAGCCCTGCTGGCCTCACACGCAGTATCTGCTGGAAGCAGGGGCCCCGATGCCATGGCCTGGCAGGGAGAGACTGCCAAACCCTGGCCCTGCCCTTGATGGGTGGCTCCCACCCCCCACAGTCCATGGCTGACTTCTTGTGAGTGCTGGAGGCTGGGGAATTCCCCCACCCACTTCCTTCCCCATCACACTTCAGTTACAAAGGAGAGGAAGCTACCCTCACTGCTCAGAAGCGTCACCCAGAGCTCTAGACCGGAGGACGTGGGCCTGTGGTCAGAGCTGCTTCACGCTCCTGCCCTGGGTTTCTGTTTGCTGGCATCCCTCTCTCCTAGGCATCTAAAGTCTGGCCAGCTCCCCGAGGTTCCTCTTCCATGCTCTTAGGCTGGGGTTCCCAGAGGTGGTGACCCTGCTTCGTCTTTGAGGCCCCGGAGGACCAGACGTTTTCTCCCTGGTTCACCTGGTGGGGAAGTGTGAGGCCCCGGCGGCGGCTGAGGGAGGAAGCTGGTGTAGACAGGATGCGACGTCTGCCACAGTCGCCACGAGCTCTCCCTTCCCCTCCCGAGTCCCGTGCTTCCAGGGGAGACCACCGTTTTCTGCCTTCCTGGCGCAGAGGAGGGAGAGAGGCGCAAAAGGACAGCGAAGCCACCTCAGGCCGTGCGCAGAGCCAGAACCAGGCCTGTCCCCCGGGCTCTGTGGGCTGCAGCCTGGCCCTGCTTAGGTGGGAGAACTTGCTCCAGGCCACCTTTGGTCTTCGGGTCCCTGTTCTGTGGTGGCCTCCTGCTCCTGTCCCGCTGGCCACACAGACACGCTGAGATCGGCCCTTAGCAGGGTGGTCCCAGAGAGAACACCTGGGGTTCTGCTTGCCTGTCCGGCCAGGCCTGCTCCATAGGCAGCGGGGCGGATTCAGTTAGCCCCTCTTCCCTGCGGAAGCTCAGGCAGACTCACAGGGCGGGAGCAACCATGGGGAGAGGGGTGACGTGGTGGTCCCTTGCCTTCTTTTCTTCTCTTCTGGTTTCCAGATTCTTCCATTTCTAAACACTGAACAGAGATCCTGAGTCCACTTCCTTTTTCGAGCCATAATGACCCTGTTTCCAGCCAGAAGCTTGGCCCAGAGCTCAGAACCGGAACCTGTTTGTTTTTTTAAATTTATTTATCTTTGGCTGTGCTGGGTGTCTGTTGCCGCTCAGGCTTTTCTCTGGTTGCCACCGAGCAGGGGCTACTCTCTCGGTTCAGGGCACAGGCTTCACATCGTAGTGTCTTCTCTTGTTGCACAACACAGGCTGCAGGGCACACGGTCTTCAGGAGGTGCAGCCCAGCCCCCAGGCTCTAGAGCACAGGCTCAGTAGTTGTGGTGCCCGGGCTTGGTTGCTCCATAGCATGTGGGGTCTTCCCGGGTCAGGGACCGTTAACCTGTGTCTCCTCCATGGGCAGGCGGAGTCTCTACCACTGAGCCACCCGGGAAGCCCCACAACTGGGACCTCTTAACCATAATGGTACAGTCAGTCCTTTAGATGACCGTGTGTGTGTGTGTAAGTCGCTTCAGTCGGGTCCAGCTGTTTGTGACCGTATGGACTGTAGCTCGCCAGGCTCCTCTGTCCTTGGGATTCTCTAGGCCAGAATTCTGGAGTGGATTGCCGTGCCCTCCTCCAGGGGACCTTCCCGATCCAGGGATCAAACCCACATCTTCTGTGTCTCCTGAGTTGGCAGGCGGGTTCTTTCCCACTAGCACCACTTGGAAAGTCCTTGGGCATACAACTGGCTTAATAGCATGTGTGCAAATAAATACCTAATAAATAGATACATGTAACAGAAATAAATGGTGTTTAAGGATTTTCTTTCAATTTCTTAGAAAACAGAGAGCCTATTCCCAGGATACTCTTGCTGTTTTTGGAATAACTCAGAGCTGGTATGACTCCTCAGGATCCCAGGCACATACAATTTGTGTCCCCAGAGACAAGGATGTCAAGGACCCAACAGAGATAAGCCAGGTGGTCACGCTTTGTTTACCTGGAAATTAGAGCTGAGCTTGGAGCAGTAGGTAAGGGAGAGGAAGATGAGAGGAAGGCCTTACTGTGACCTGCAGCCAAGGCAGCTAGATTGGTTAGAGGAGGGGCTTGGCTGGACCGGAGCGGGAGGGGAGGGGTAAGGAGGGGACAGTAGGGCTGCTGGTCTGGGTGGGGCTTGCCCCTGGATGCCTTGGCTTTTATTCACTTACACTTGTGTTCCTGTATTCATTCAGCAAATGGTAGTGAACAAAATAAAATGACCCCTGGTCTGTCCTGTACTCTCAGCTAGAGTGTCTCAGTGAGGGGTTGGGACACTTCACTGTGTCTTAAATAATTGGGAGCTATGTCATAAGTAATCGGCACAAATGATTAAAGTACTGAAATCTTGTAAACTGTTTCCTTAAAAACTTGAGCAGTTATCTTCATGTTGATGTTCTGCTCATTCCCTGGTGTCCTGGATGTGAAGGAAAGGGTTAGAGTTGCAGCATCTGCACAGGCTATGTATGGGTGGCTCAGGATTCACCTGGGGGGTGTGTGGTACAAGAAGCCTGCCCAGCTCTCAGGCTGTGGGGGAAAATTGATTGATGTTGTCACTTTAGACTGGTGACTTTCAAACTTTTTTGACCTGTCCCATGTTAAGAAGCACATCTTATATGTGTGTGTGTTTCGTTCATGAACCAAAAACTTTGTGATACATTATTTATATTTCCTAATTACAATCAATTCTGATACCTTAAATTCTTGTTCTATTTTAATCTGTTCATTCTCATTCAAAATAAAGTTACTCTTGACTGACTACACTGATTCCACAACCTGTGGTTTGGAAAATGCCACTCAGCCAAACTGAACCAAACGTGAAGGGGAAACAGGAAGATGGTCGTGCCCCTCTGAGCCTTCCTACTCAGCCATGCAATGTCAGGGTGAAACCTGAGGGTTCAGGTGTGAGGGAAGCCTGCCAGCCCTGTTGACTCAGGTTCTCTCTGCAGAGCTCCATGAACCTGCCTCCCGACAAGGCACGGCTCCTGCGGCAGTACGACAGCGAGAAGAAATGGGACCTCATCTGTGACCAGGTACGGGCTTTGGGACCGTCAGTGAGGCTGGGCACAGCGGCGGGGCCTTGGGCATTAGCCGCAGCCCTGCGGTCCCTTGAGGAACCCTGGCCTGGGCTTGGCTTCAGCCCGTGCTTATTTCCTCTGCTAAAAGCACTTTCCTAACAGACACAACCGGGGAAGGCAATGGCACCCCACCCCAGTACTCTTGCCTGGAAAATCCAATGGACGGAGTAGCCTGGTGGGCTGCAGTCCATGGGGTCGCTAACAGTCGGACAGACTGAGCGACTTCACTTTCACTTTTCTCTTTCATGCATTGGAGAAGGAAATGGCAACCCACTCCAGTATTCTTGCCTGGAGAATCCCAGGGACGGTGGAGCCTGGTGGGCTGCCCTCTATGGGGTCACACAGAGTCAGACACGACTGAAGTGACTTAGCAGCAGCAGCAACAGACACAACTCACGCAAAGAGTTGACTCATTGGAAAAGACTCTGATGCTGGGAGGGATTGGGGGCAGGAGGAGAAGGGGACAACCGAGGATGAGATGGCTGGATGGCATCACTGACTCGATGGACGGGAGTCTGAGTGAACTCCAGGAGTTGGTGATGGACAGGGAGGCCTGGTGTGCTGCGATTCATGGGGTCGCAAAGAGTCGGACACGACTGAGCAACTGAACTGAACAGACACAGGCTGGTAGTCCAGGTTCCTCTCGAGCTTCCACAAAGCACTGTCTTGATTTCGTCCCAGTGAGGTTTCTTGAGCTGTGAGGAGTTTGGTGGTTTCCCCAGCAGAGCTTGTTTCTGCCTTTCCAACCAGGGTGAGGTCTGTACCTGGCTGAAGAATCCAAAGCACCATTTGTCTTTCACTCTGTTCCAGATCTGGCGAATAGCAGCCTTTTCGCCATTACTTACAGGCCTCTAGGAATGAGAAGCCCCGGTCCTCTAGTATTCTGTTCCCAAATCGCAGAATGTGAGGATTGGAAGCTCTCTTTACATGAAAGTGTTTAGAGCGAGAAGAGAAAAGAGAGATTTTCACTTAGCTTAGAATCAAGAACTCACACCTGTGGCCTTGCTTTTTCCCCTGCGTACATTTGAAGATGAGAAATCATGAGTTTTTGAACTCAGACAGGCCTGGCCGCAGGCAACCTCTTAATTTTTAACATAGAAAATTACTTTAGACTCAGGGTTACTGGGTCTACTCAGTAACTCAAAATTACTCATTGAAGGAGGAGAAGATGGCAGCAGAGAAGTACCTGAGGCTAAGTCACGGAGGGGAACTTACAGTGTGGGGGATCTTAAGGGCCCGGTGACAGCTTAAGGAGTCCCTTCACATCAGACACTGTGGGCGCCCTGCTTCCTCAGCACTCTTCTCAGAAGCCTGAGTGTCTGCGTGCACACACGTGTTTCCCTCACAGGAACGATTCCAGGTGAAGAATCCTCCCCACACATACATCCAGAAACTCCAGAGCTTCTTGGACCCCAGCGTAACTCGGAAGGTGAGGTGCGAAGCAGGGTAGCCCCATCTTGCTGTCTTTGCAGTCCTGTGGGGTTTAGGGGCAAACTCTGTGGCATGGGTCAGGACTGTTCTGAGCAGCAGGAGCTGGGCTTCTGGGTTCTGGGGCTGTGGGGGAGTGGCTGGCTGGGAGCAGATGGAAGGACTGTCACCGCCCTCTTGGGTGCCTTCCCTTTCCTTTTCTGCCCCTTTTGCTTGTATTGTAAAGTTGACTTGGGGACCCCCATCAGTGACAGAGTCCTACATTCACAGAAATTCAGGAGGAGAGTGCAGGAGTCAACCAAAGTACTGAGAGAGCTGGAGATCTCACTGCGGACCAACCACATTGGGTGAGTCCACCCTTGACCGTCAGAGCCTTTCCACCTGGCCGCTTAGGACCCGGCGTCCACTGAGGAGAGTTTGCCTGTTTATCTCCTTGCTGTGGGGCAGAGCTGCCTCTCGAATGCCTTTTGGTTCCCCGGAGGGCTTCAGACTGTTCCTTTTCTGGCTTTTCTCCCCCTCAGCTCTGCCAGCTGCTGACTGGATGCTGCTGGCAAGCCTGGGGCCTCTCCTGGGGTCCTAAGTCTGTGGCTTTGAGTGGAAGACATTCCCACAGCAGCTGAGACTGGAGTCTGCCTGTGGCCTGGGGCTGGGCCAAGGGAGGCCCAGAGAAGGCTGGGAATGGGGGAATGTATTGCATTGGGTTGCTGAGACCTGGTTTGTGGACTGTTTGGTGCCCAGATGACTATTTGCTTGATTATCAGACAATTTTAGTTCATGAGCAGAAGCAGCTTCCTGAAACATCAGGGAAGATCTGAAGCAGGTGGACCCGATGCTGAGTGTCTTCTGTAGTCCCAGACCCAGGTCCTGTCAGCCTGTTGCCTGGGTCCCTAGAAACTACAGGAGTCTTTTTTTTTTTTTCCAGAGGAGTGGGGAACCAGGACCTGCTGAGCAGGCACAGGTCTAATGTGTGAGATACAGGGAAAGAGCTACAGTCTTGGATTCATAAAACTGTAACCAGCCAGGGTAAATATAGTGAAAGTGAGACCAAGAGAGAGGATGAGAGAGAGAGAGTGCACGCGCACGTGTGTGTGTGTGTGTGTGTGTACACAAAGGACAGTGAGGGCACCTCACTGTGCCAGAGAGCTGCAGGCAGTACTACAAATCTGGCCTGCTCATTGAGAGCTCACAGGAGTGAGAAGTCTAGCCTGGGTGGAGGTGGGGGTTGCTGGGCAGGTTCCAGCCCCAGAAGCAGGAGTAGAAAGAGCCAAATGACATCATCTGCCTTCCCCTCCCGTCCCGCCTGGGCTTCTAGTGCAGGCTACCTGAATGCAGTCAGCTGCCTCCTGCAGTCCTGGGAGAGAACAGGAAAGGGACAGTTGCTGGCGCAGTCGCTGTGCTTGGTGGCCAGAGCTGGCTTTCACACCTCATCCATGACGCCATGAGCCACACACTGAGAACTGACCAGCTAGGAAATGTGTAACTCAGCCTTCACCTTTATTTGGTGAAGCTCAAGGAAGGAAAACCTGCAGCGGCCCATCAGCTGTCCCACGTGTGAGAGCACGACACAGACGACAGCTCCAAGCTCCCCCCTGCATTCATCTGGAGGGCCTTTACCCCCTCCCTGCTTCCTTCTGCCTCACGCCCTCCCGTCCTCCTCCTCCTGCTGCGTGAGGAGGGGGCTCTGCTCTTCCTTCTGCCTCACGCCCTCCCGTCCTCCTCCTCCTGCTACGTGAGGAGGGGGCTCTGCTCTTCCCCGGAGAGGGCCGTGGAGCAGTGTGGGATGGTCCCCCCAGCCTTCCCGCCTCTACCTGCTGCTGTCCCCTCTGGCCATCGGCCAGGCTCTGAGGCCAGAGCAGCGTGGTTCCCAGGCCCAGGCCCCTCAGCAGTTGGCACACAAGCTAGAGATCCGGACCGGGTCCTTGGTTCCCAGGAGCAGCTCAGCATCTGGCATTTGAGGAGCTCCTGTCATTTGAACTGTGCTCCCCTGGTGGAGTTATGTGGGCAGGCCAGGACGCTTCCTGGATTTCTGGGCAGGAAGAGTGTGTCAGGCTGTCAGGCAGGGCTGTGGGAGCTCCAGGGTGGTGGGAGCCCAGGGCAAGGTAGCAAGAGGGTGATCCTGCCTCCAAAGCAGCCTGATCTGCCCCAGGCCCTTGGAAGATGGGGACTCGGGCCTGGAGCGGGACAGGCCAGGAAGCGGGGTTCCAGAGCTACACCAGCTCCTCCTCCCCCTGGTTTGTGTTGGTTTCACGGCCTTGCTGAGGTGCCCTTTGACATCTCCTCAAAGTGTCAAGATCCCGAAAATAGCAGTGGAGACTCAGACAGGAAATGAGAAGGGGGCGGGGAGCTGGAGAGCAGACAGACAGGAAACGGGAGGCCTGTCGGCCCCCAGAGAGGAAGCTAACTTCAGGCAGCTCCGGTGTCAGTCAGCCTCCTCCGCCAGAGCTTGCTGCCAGATCTCTGCCGGGCCTGGCGCTTCGGCCCGGCCTCTCTCTGCAGCCCGGGTGTGGCCATCCAACATGGCGCTGGTGTCCCAGCTGTCGGGGAGAAGCGGCCTCGGGGGGCTGTTCGGTGCAGCTGGCCTAGAAAGACCCCCAGACTCTCAGAGTGAAGAGGGCACAGGAGAGTCAGGGTTTCATCCGGAGAGTTTTCTTTCTCTTGGGGTCCTGTGTGTCTCTAGGACAGGAGTGAACCTGTCCTGTAACAATCCTGGGACTTGCTCCTGACTTTCCTTCCAGGGATGTCTCAGTTCGAAAGGCTTGAAGGCAGAAGGGTGGAAGTGCCCCGGTCTGTTGTCTGTCTTCGTGCCTCCCGAGTTCAGTCCCTTAGAGGTCACAGCCGTTCCAGAGTTACTTGAGTTCCTGACCGTTCCCCCATCTTTCTCCTATTCTGCCAGCCAGTCTCACCCCTGACCACACACAGAAACCCCACGTATCCCTCTGTTCACTGCTTCCCAAAATACCCTTCCTTGAACTTGGTGGAGAGCCCTTTGGCCCGGGATGCCTCTTTTCCAGAGCTCTCTTTCCCCCTCTCTGCCTGTCTTTTAACTGAGACTTCGGTTAAGTTGGGGTGCTCAGTTGTGTCCAACTCTTTGTGACCCCATGGACTGTAGCCCGCCAGGCTCCTCTGTCGTGGAGATTTCGCAGGCAAGAATACTGGAGTGGGTTGTCATTTCCTTCTCCAGGGGAATCTTCCTGACCCAGGGATCAAACCCACANGTTAAGTTGGGGTGCTCAGTTGTGTCCAACTCTTTGTGACCCCATGGACTGTAGCCCGCCAGGCTCCTCTGTCGTGGAGATTTCGCAGGCAAGAATACTGGAGTGGGTTGTCATTTCCTTCTCCAGGGGAATCTTCCTGACCCAGGGATCAAACCCACATCTCCTATGTCTCCTGCACTGCAGGCAAGTTCTTCACCTGCTGTGCCACCAGTCAATTTGGGGACCTGCCAGCTTCCGTCAGGCTCAGCTCTGTCCAAGGACTGCAGTAAATGCTCTGTGTAACCCTCAGTTCCTCCCACAAATGTGGCATCAGGAAGGTGTGCCCAGCCTAGTGTTTGACACCAGGAACCCAGAAAATGATGGAGTGGGGCCCCTGGCTCTTGAGGAGGGGGCTCCTGAAGCCTGGTTGGGCTGACGTGGTGTTGGAAGGCCTGCATCTGTCTATCCCCATCTCTGGCTCCCCCGCCTAGGGGAGGTCCAGCCAGGTGACGTGACCGTGGCTGGGTCAGCCATAGGCTTTGATCTTCAGAATTCTCCCAGCCTGGTGCTGAGTTCCAGAGGATCCAAGAGGGGATGTTGTTTCACAGAGGCACCTTTTGTTTCTCCCCCTTAACCCACTTTATTAGCAGACTCCTCCATTATCTTTCCTTTATCTGCAGGTGGGTGCGGGAGTTTCTGAATGACGAAAACAAAGGCCTGGACGTGTTGGTGGATTACCTATCCTTTGCCCAGTGTTCTGTCATGTGAGTACCACCTGGGACCAGGGCGGGGGGACCAGTGAGGTAGGACACGGCCCCATTCTGCTTTGACTGGAACTGCCAGTAGTGAAGGTGGAATGGGAACCCCAGGCAACAGTGTGGGCATGGGCAGGTGGCCATAGGGCTCTCTGAGGTCAGTGAAGAGTGCCAGGTGACTGGAGTAGAAGGTGCGTTTTGGGAAGCAGAAGGCAAGATGTGGAAGGGCAGCTCAGGATCCTAACCCAGAAGGCCCAGACTTCATGCTGGGAGCTGACCAAGGAGCTGTCCTGGCTTTTAGGAGAGAGGGTCCCCACAGGGTTCATTTACTTTGGGAGAGCTAGGTCTTCGCAAAACCACTTTAGGTCTCCAGCTGTGAGGGGGTTCCTCCGTGTCACCCCAGAAGCAGTGACCTTTGACAGACTGAAAATGAAGCATTCAGGAGCCTTTTTCAAGCAGGCGGGGGTTTGGAGGCAGCTGGAAGTGAGTTAACACAGAGGAAAAGGCAGTGTGGGCTGGGGTGGGGAGTGGAAGGAACGAGGGCTTTCAAGACAAAGCCTGGCGTGGGTCTCTTCAGTCCTTTACTATCTGCGTGACCTCTGGAAAGATTGTTGAGGTCCTCTTATGCGAGAGGGGATCCATGTCCCAGGGCTGCTGTAAGCGTTAGATGATATTGTGTGTAAAGCAGTGTGTAGTATTTGGAACATAGGCCGTACTGTGGTAGCCACTTTTTATTTGTTAATTGTTGTTATTTAAGGTGGTGTTCCCTACCATAATTACCTAAATATATGGAAAGAGGGATTATGTTGATCATTCACAGCATGACCAACACATGCATACCTGTACCCAAGACTTACCGGAGCCCTCGGGTGACCCATCATCCCAGTTTACCCGTGACTTTCCCCACATGACTTTCCCCAGTGTTAGCGCTGAAAGTCCCTCATCCTGGGGAACTGACTCCGCCCCAGTCATGACTTTCACTTTTCTTGCTGCTGTCCTTGCCCTGGGCCATTCTCCTTCCTCAGCAGGTTTTTCCCCTCACCTCCTTAAGAGTTCGGAACTATTGCCCCTCCTGGGATTGGCCTTAGTCATTTTTACCAGGTCATCCTGTTAAAACCAAGAGTGACCCACTCCCCCTTCCCATCCCTGCAGAAGTCAAGCCTCATCATCCTTCTATCCCTTAAAAAAAAAAAAAAAACTTACTCTTTTTATAGAAAGAAATATAAAATATTTGCTGAAGCGATTTAAAAAAAATAATTCAGAGCTTTTATAGTCAAAGATGTAGATCGTTTTTCCAAATAAGCCTATCTTGTTTGGAAAGCAAATAAATTCCAACTGCTTGAAACCAAAATACCCTGGAACCTCAGTATTGTAGTATCCGTGGCAGTACCTTTGACTGTGTTTTTAAAAGAAAGACTCAGGGCAGGCAGAGGGTAGGTAAGAGTGTGTGTTTTGGGAAGGGTTGAGAGGAAAAGAGTGAAGCCAAAAAGGCCTGGTGTGCTGTGATTCATGGGGTCGCAAAGAGTCGGACATGACTGAGCGACTGAACTGAACTGAAAGGCACTTGTTTGTACACTGAACGTCCCAGAGTGGGGTTGGAGAGGGGAATACTATTTTCGAAGGAGGGAAGGCATTGGCAAGTGGTTTCCCTGTCCTGGAGACTCCTCCAAGGTCCGCTTGAAAGCCCCGTCAAACATCTGACTGTCAGGATCCTGAAGTCTGCTCCTACTTTCTTGGAAACATTCAGGCATCTGCAGATACTGCTTCCTATCTCAGAAAGCCTTGGCCTCTGTGACTTTGACCCTGGCGCTGTGCATATTTAAGGAGCCTGTTGGAAATGCTCGTCTGTCGTGGGTGACCCTCTTCAGGGAAGAGGACAGGAGAGGGGAGTGGGGCTTGTTTCTCAGAGGGGGAGAGCCAATGAGGGGACCTGCAAGGGAGAACGCCCTGTGGGTTCATCATCTTGAGCTGTGCTCTTTGCTCTGGCCACACTCCCAAACTGCTGACTGTGGAAGACAGCTGGTCCGAGAAGCAAAAAGTGATAAGCCGTCCCAACTCTCTTAGGGACTAAGGACCCCGGTTCACACCTCTGCCCTCCCCCAAGGGAAGCTGCAGCACGAGGAGCCTCTGAGCCAGGAAAACCTAGAAATCTCAAGTAGAATCATGGAGAACCCAGCCATCAAAACTCAGAGCTGGGATGAGACTGTGGAGTTCCTCCTGAACAGGGAGGCCTGTCCCTCTCTGGCTTCACCAGGACCCCCAAGCCCCTCCACTCAGACCTGCCCTCATGAACATAATCCAGAACCACCCAGGCCCCCTCAGGGCATTGAGAGGCCTCTCCAGCAGCTGCTGTTGGCCACCTAGTAATACCTACAGTTGCCCAGTTCCCCATCGCTGCTCTTCGGGCTGTCAAGGGGACCCATGGCTTCTCTGAGATGTCCTGTCTATGGCTGGAGGAGCAGAAAGACTACCAGCCCCCCGAGTCCCTTCAGGCCCATGGGAGGTGACTCCTGGAGTTGCTTGGCCAGTGGGGAGCAGCAGCTGGCCTCCCAGCATCCCCATCTCCTCAGATACCCCTCCTGGGCATGGCCCATGCTGCCTCTGCCCTGCTCAGCACACCTGTGCCAGGGGTCTCCCAGCCAGGGCTGGGTCTCTGCTGCCTGGTTCCGCTTTTTCTTCTGGCTGCCCTTGCTTCTCGTGGCCCTCAGGGTCTAACGGGCAGGGGTGGGCCCGCCAGGGGCTTGGCACTGAATTTCTCCTGTGCGCGTGCATGTGTGTCCTCTCCTGCTCCAGGTTTGACTTTGAGGCTCTGGAGAGTGGTGACGATGGTGCGTTTGACAAGCTCCGGTCCTGGAGCAGGTCTATCGAGGACCTGCAGCCACCCAGCGCCCTGTCAGCCCCCTTCACCAACAGCCTCGCTCGCTCTGCGCGCCAGTCTGTGCTCCGGTATGTGTGCTCGCGCTCCGCCCGCCTGCCTCCCACCCTCGCCCCCACCCGTGCGGCCCTGGGTGGCAGTGGTGCGTGCTCACGCGCCTCCCTTCACTCCTGCTTCCAGGCTCAGCTCTCTTGCCCTCTGCCTGCCAGTCTGTCTCTGGTCTGTCCTCTCTGTCCCTTGACTCTGCCCAGCGATCTGTCCTGGGTAAGTACATCCCCCTTGGCTGTGCCCACCCCCTCTGGGGTCCCAGCCCTCCCCTTTCGTCTCCCCCTCTCTGGGGGCCCCTCCCTTCCTCACTCTCACTCTGCCGTTCCTCCAGGCCCCTGGGCAGGGCTTGTCCTATTCCAGCTCCTTGGTCTTCACCGGCTGGTCCAGCACCTGCCTTCATGTGTGTTTCCCTCTGCTCCCTCAGCTGCCCGGAGACCAGCTCCCACCAGTCGGCTGCTGCTCACCTTTCCCTCACTTCTTCCTTTAGGCCTTTTTTCCTCCAAGGCTGCAGCGTGTGCGTTGGTCTGCAGTGGCTGAAGAGCTGTCCTGCCCGGATGCAGGTGGATGGGCCGGATGATTTCTCAGAGCCCCTTCACAGAGGGAGGCTTCCCTTTGGGCCCTGCGGCCCTTTCCATGATTTCTCTCAGCCATGCTTTTCTCCTTGTCTCCTTTGGGTCTCGCCCCTGACACTGCTCATCATTCTAATCATGCATGACCAGATACCATTTGTGTTTCCTTTTTTTCCCATGAAACATCACTGGGGGCAAAGTCAGAGGTAGCCCCAGCCCTCTTGTAGCCTCTGGCGTCTGCTCTGTCTTTTCTAGGACCTAGAAATGGGGTAGGAGCCAAGATGCCCCAGCCCCAGGGCACATGTAGAAGATGCAGAGACTGGGAGGAGGAGGAAGGAGGGCTCAGATGGATGTCTCCTGGACCCATCCTGAGGTCTAGGAAGGCCTGCACACCTCCTGTTGTGTTTGGAGGAGCTCTGGGCTTAGGATGGTTTGGGCACTGGTTTTAAGGCTGGGGTCCTGGAGATTTAGTGACAAAGACCTGCTCCAGGGAGGTAAAAACAGTGGAGCACCTGCCCCCTGCACCTTC
Organism: Oreotragus oreotragus; assembly: GCA_006410675.1. NCBI lineage: Eukaryota > Metazoa > Chordata > Mammalia > Artiodactyla > Bovidae > Oreotragus > Oreotragus oreotragus. The sequence goes on from SJYX01010368.1 coordinate 265,958, forward strand.
TCTCTCGGGGCTATTGGTGCAAGGGCCTCCATCCTCCTTTCCTCCTGCTGCTGAGGGGCAGCCTGCTGTCTGGGTGATGCTGCATGCCCCTGACCCTTCACCAGAAGCCCCCTCTCCCCCAGGTACAGCACTCTCCCTGGGCGCAGGGCCCTGAAGAACTCCCGCCTGGTGAGCCAGAAGGATGATGTCCACGTGTGTATCCTTTGTCTCAGAGCCATCATGAACTACCAGGTAAGGCGACAGCACTGGCCACGGGCGTTCTGCCCCTTCTGCCTGGTCTCCTAACCAGGAGAGCTAGGAAGGCACCAGCTTGTAAAGGATGAGTTTGTGGGTGGGGCCACCGTCAGGAGCTGCAGCTGGGGCCTGCCTTCCCCCCATCACCGTCTCCCCTCCTGTCCTCTCTCCTTGCTGCAGTATGGATTCAACCTGGTCATGTCCCACCCTCATGCTGTCAATGAGATTGCGCTCAGTCTCAACAACAAGAATCCAAGGTGAGTTCCTTTCCCCTCCGCCTCTGCCCAGGGCTCTGGAGGTCGGGGCTCCACTTGTCCCTGTCTGGAAGTCCTGCCTGGTCTCGGGCCCCGTGGCCTAGGTCAGTGCCTCAATTTGGCCCCCTCCCCTCTGCTGGAGGAGGAGTGCTCTGCTTCCCTCACAGCTTAGGGAGGGGAGCCAGCTTGTCTCCCCTGCCTTCTCTCCCAAGCCCACACCTTCTCCTTCATCACGGAGGCTGTCTTTGTTCTCTCGAAAGGACTCACACAGGTGTACAAGTGAACTGTGTCGTGGCCGGGGCAGGGGCGAGGGTATTCATTTTTATTTTCCACTCCTTAGGACCAAAGCCCTTGTCTTAGAGCTCCTGGCAGCTGTGTGTTTGGTACGAGGAGGTCACGAAATCATTCTCGCTGCCTTTGACAATTTCAAAGAGGTCAGTGTCCTACATTCATATGTGTGTGTGCGTGTGTGTGTTTGGTGGGGAGGGTATGGGAGCAAGGTAGGTAAGCACCCTTTCCTGTGATCTCACACATCTTGGGAATTTTAACAGCCTAGTGCTTTTAGCTAGGTGGTCTGCCCCCTGCTTTTTTAAACCCAAAGCCAATCTTCAGTCTTACTAGATCTTATGTTGGGGATGCCCCTGATTGGCCAGCAAAGGATGCCCTCATTGAGGGCTACAGTCCCGCAGTCCTAAACCACTGTGCAGAATACCTGAAGAGCCTGGCAAATGGTTGGACCCCTGGGAAGCCCGGTGTTCAGTGCTTTAACAGGCACCCTGGGTGGTTCAGAGGCGGTGAACACACTGGTCGTACCCAAGGCAGTTATACTTGTTGTGGGAGGAGAAGCAGGGGTTCTCCTGTGGGGGGCTGTTGTTGGTGAAGGAAGAGGGACTTCCTACTTGGAATTCCCCAGCCCCGGGGCCTGGCTCTGAAACCCCCGTCTGCTTGAACATAGGATTCCTCGACATCCAGCCGCAGCTGCTGGTCCCACCCCTTCCTCCTCTTTGGACCTCTTCCCTAGCATCCATTGTTCAAGCCAGGAAGTGGCTCTTCCTCCTTGAAGCCAGAGGCTCAGCGGAGTCTCTGGACCCCTCTCAGCTCTGGGGCTTTCCTGTACCCCAGCCTCTCTCCTGCATCCCTGCTAGGACCTCAGCATCCTGCCTCAGCCTTGGCCTCCACCCGTCTTCCACCCCACTCCTTTCAATAACTCAGCACCCCAGACCCCTTGGTTTCTTCTTGGCCTACCCCCAGAGGCACCTAGAGCCCAGACTAAAGTCACACCTTTACTGAGCCCCTTCTGAGGCCCAGAGCAGATGTCAGATCCCAGGCTTTCTTATGTCATGTCCCAAGTGGCCAGTTACATAAAGAGTTGTGGTTACACTTGGTCAGAACCAGTCCCTTTGCCGAATGTTCCTAGGAACCAGGGCTCGGGGGGTGCTAGGCTTCTGCAGGGGACAGATCCTGTCACTGAGAAAGTCTGTTTGTTCAGGTGTGCAAGGAGCTGCACCGCTTTGAGAAGCTGATGGAATATTTCCGGAATGAGGACAGCAACATCGACTTCATGGTGAGGAGCTGGGCTGGGTCAGGTGCTTGCCCAGCAGGCACCTACCTACTCCTTGAGAGCTGAGCCAGGCCAACAGTACGCTTTGGTGTTCTGTGTAGAAGCGTGAGTGGTTCTCTACTCAGTAACCGCTGCTTGTCCACTCACCCCAGAGGAAACTCCAGGACAAGGTCATCTTCCTGTCTTGGGTCTGGTTCCTTTCCCCCTTTTTGTGGCCTTACGGTCCCTGATTTGGATCCTTCCTGAGCTGCTTTCCCTTTCCTCAGCTTTTCCTCTGGCTTCACTTCTCTTCAGTTGAAGGTGTTCAGCTAGTAGGGTGGTCTCAAGAAAAACCTGCTGAGGGGCTTCCCTGGTGATCCAGTGGTTAAGATTCTGCACTTCTGCTGCAGGGGGCACGGGTTTGATCGGGGAACTAAGATCCCATATGCCAGGTGATGTGGCCAAAAAATAAAAATAGAAGGAAGTTAAAAAAAAAAACAAAAACCCTGCTGATGTGCAAAGGAAATCCAAGCACGAATCTTCATTTACACTCATTTCTCATATAGTTCGTCTTCATACACTGAATTTTGTTTGACTTAAAATACTCTTATTGCTATTGTTCCCCAAAGACTTACCTGTTTACTCACTCCTTTTGATCACCCCCCTGATGATGCTGGTTCTGCCGGCCACCTACCATCTCTGTCTCAGCTCACTGGCCCTCTGGGCTGCTCCTCCCCCAGGTGGCCTGCATGCAGTTTATCAACATCGTGGTGCACTCAGTGGAAGACATGAACTTCCGGGTCCATCTGCAGTATGAGTTCACAAAGCTGGGGCTGGAGGAGTTCCTGCAGGTGAGCTGGGCCGGAGTCCTCACAGTGAGAGGCACTTCAGGACAGTTCAGGACAGAGGACCAGCTTAGCTGTATCACAGTGGGTGTTTCTTTTCTAAGAGCCTAGTCATGGATGCTCCTGGCACCCTACCTGTCTTCAGGGGTTCAGGCCTTCCCACAGAGGGCTCAAGTCAGTCAGCTCCAGGGCCAAGAATCGGACACTGCTGCAGGAGGAACTCCCCAGGTCCTAGCTCTGGGAAGGGCTCGTGGAGGGGCTGAGGAGGCTCCCCTCACTGCTACTCTGTCTGCTCTTCCCCAGAAGTCACGGCACACGGAGAGCGAGAAGCTGCAGGTGCAGATCCAGGCATACCTGGACAACGTGTTTGACGTGGGGGGTTTGTTGGAGGATGCCGAGACCAAGAATGTGGCCCTGGAGAAGGTGGAAGAGCTGGAGGAGCATGTGTCCCATGTACGTGGTCCTCTGTTGCTGCCAGGACCGCTGTTGAGGGTGGGGAGGGAACGGGGACATGTGAGTCCCAGGAATCCCGAGCCTCCCGACTGAGCCCCCGGGAAGCCTCAGAACCCAGCAGGGCTCTCCAGTGCGTGATTCGGCTGAGGCACGGGGCCATCCACAGTGGAGTGAACATGCCACTAGTGGCCTCTGGACTGGATGTGAGGTGGCCTTGGGCTCCAGAGTTGGGTGTAGCCTCTCACCTAGTACTGTTTCCCGCGGCCTCAGACCCCAGGCCCACAGGAGTCGGTAGGGAAGCTGCTGGGCCAAGCTGCCTTTGGAGCCCGGGTGGAGGGGTCGGGCCCAGGTTGGTCCCTCGGGCTTAGGCTCCGCTGAGTGGCCCCCAGACCTGCCCTTCTCATCCTGCAGCTCACAGAGAAGCTTCTGGACCTAGAGAATGAAAACATGATGCGTGTGGCAGAGCTAGAGAAGCAATTGCTGCAGCGGGAGAAGGAACTTGAGAGCATCAAGGTACCAGGTTACCTGGGGAAGGGGCCGCTGGGCGCTGGGGCCGGCAGATCTTGCTTTCCATCCCAGAGTCGTGTCAAGTCCTCAAGAATCCAGGTCTTGATTCACCCTTGGAGCACTCCACTCAGGGTGGGCTGATGATTTCACCCTAGGATCTAGCTGGAGAGGGAAGCTGGAGCCAGAGTGGGCCAGATGCACACCCAGAAAGGTGGAGACCCCTCGAGTCCCCGCCTCCTCCTCCAGCCCATCCCCTTCCCCTTGCTTCTCCCTTGCCTGCACCCCCACATGCTTGTTTGTTAGGGTCCCCACCAGGCATGCCATACTGGAGGGCAAGGCCTTCTCATATTTCAGTGTCTTCTCTGTCCCTCATGGAACTTTTGTAGTTGCAAAATCATGCCCCGACCTACCTGTTCTCCCACAGGAATACAGTTATGCCAGTTCTCTTGAGCCTAGCACATATCCGCCAAGCCCCTGCTAAGAGTCTGAAGTGCTCTGTCGGGAGTATGGAGGACACAGAGGTGGCTAAGGCAGGGCCTCGTCCGTAGGGGGCTTCCAGTTGAGCAGTTGTGCAAACCAGATGGAACGAGAGCAGGCCTGAGGCACCAAGGGCTGAGAGCAGCCATAGCAGGCTGCTGGTGGGTCAAGGAGCATCTACAAGGCAGCCTTCTACCCAGGTCTTGAGGGACCTGGACTGGAGCACGGCAGGGTGCCGGCCAGGACGACTCTTCCACTCGCCTCTTGTTATGTTGCATCCCAGCTTCCCCCAGTCCCCATCTGGGTTTCTGCTGCTCTGCCTCTGAGCACCCTCCTGGGGACCCCGGAGTAGAAGCCTCCCTCCCAGAGGCCTTCAGGTGCTCTTTTCCTAATAGTACCCTCTATCCAACCTCTATCCAATAGGAGACCTATGAGAACACGAGCCACCAGGTACACACCCTGCGGCGGCTCATTAAAGAGAAAGAGGAGGCCTTCCAGCGCCGATGCCACTTGGAGCCCAGTGCCCGGGGCCTGGAGTCCGTGGGCAGCGAGGCTCTGGCCCGGGTGGGCTCTGCGGAGCTGAGTGAGGGCATGCCCCACTCCGACCTGGACCTCCTTGCTCTGGCCCCAGCCCCTGAGGAGGCCCTGCCTCTGCCTCCACCGCCAGCTCCTCCCTTGCCCCCGCCTCCTCCCCCGTTACCAGGTAAGCAGAACCCTTACCTGGTAAAAGCCAAGAGGTGCAGCTTTATTGTGGGGCCACAGGGGATGTGTTGGAAGGATGTAAAGTCAGATGGGAGGGGCTGAGGGAGGGTTGGAATCTGAGGGATGCTCAGGTTACTAGGGAAGGGATTCTAAGAGCAGGTGAGGATCTCTTTTAAGGAGCATAAAGATGCTGCTACTGATTCCTCTGAAGACATTCAAGGAGAGGGCTTAGACTAAAGCAGGAGAGCATGGGTCAGAGACCAGCACCACCACCCCCAGGACCCCTGGGAATCAGTTAGAACCTCTGGGAGCCACTTGGGCAGGGAGTTCATGAAGCTTGCTCCCCTGAAAGTCTTTAAGGACAGGTAGGTGAGCAGAGGGGTCTCTTGGCCCTTGAGTCACTGTGCCATTTCTTCTTTCCCCAGACAAGTGTCCCCCGGCCCCACCTCTCCCTGGCGCTGCCCCATCTGTGGTGTTGACAGTAGGCCTGTCAGGTGAGTGTCCCGAGGGCTCTGGGCAGAGCTAGTGGGACCGAGGGAGTGTGTCCTTGGCTTCTGTCTCACTGATCCTCCTTCTAAATTAGCCATTCGCATTAAGAAACCTATCAAGACCAAGTTCCGGCTGCCCGTCTTCAACTGGACAGCCCTAAAACCCAACCAGATCAGCGGCACTGTCTTCAGCGAACTTGATGATGAGAAGATCTTGGAGGTAGCAGGGCCTGGGGCCCTGAGGGATGAGGTTGGGGGCTAGGGACTAGGTTGTCCTTCAGGCTAGATCTCCTGGCCTTGGAGGAGCCCCCGGGCTCACCCTTGGGGCACCAGAGCTGAGCCAATGCTGGTGTGCTGCCAGGGGCCCTCCTGAGGGTGAGACCACAGCACTTTCCCTCTTGTGACTCCTGCCAGGACCTGGACCTGGACAAGTTTGAAGAACTGTTCAAGACAAAAGCCCAGGGCCCTGCCCTCGATCTCATCTGCTCTAAGAACAAGACAGCACAAAAGGCTGCCAGCAAGGTGACCCTGTTGGAAGCCAATCGTGCCAAGAACCTGGCCATCACCCTACGCAAGGCTGGCCGCTCAGCTGAGGAGATCTGCAGGGCCATCCACATGTGAGGCTCCCACTGAACTTTCCCTGGCCCCCAGCTGTTGGTAACCTACTTAGGATCTCCACCTGGGACCCCAGCTTTCCCTGGATTCCAGGGTATTGACAGAACTCTCTCAGTCATCCAGTGGCTTGGCCAGAACTTAATGCATCTGTGCTGTGTGCCAGACACTGTATGAGGTGCAGGGAGTCAGCCCAGACCTTCCCTCAGGGAGCTCGCAGTCTAGTAGGAACAGTCCAGTAACACTGGGTGGTAACCACCAAGATGATGGAGGTACAGGAGGCTTTGGGAGAACAGCGAGGGCCAGGTAACTGAGCTTGGTGGTCAGGGAAGGCTTCCTAGGGGAGGCGATGTCTCACTTGCCACCTGAAGGATGTATATGTATGTGAAGTGCAGGTTGGGGCCTGGAGAGAGAGAGGCATGGTGCCCTGGATACTGAAAATTGATTCTGGCTTTAGTGTAAGGAGGGGAGCCAAAGAGAGCAGAGAGGCGAGCAGAAGTCTTGCAGGCTGGGCCTCCCAGGCCACATCTGGGAGTTAAAACTTCTTAGCTGCAGAGGGAAGGTATTGGGGTTCTTCAACAAGAATGGACTGTACCCCAGGACTTTCACTGGTGCTGAGTAACATCAGTACTGGAGTTACTGGAGGTGAGGCAGTGAGTCCTCTGCCTCTGGCTGTGTGCTGCTCAAGACCCTGCCCTCCATCCTTGCAGGAAGTGGATAATGAAGGGATGACAGATACTGTGGGCAAAGGCAAGACCCGAGGTGGTTCCTCCCTCCTACACAGGTTTGACCTCCAGACACTGCCCGTCGACTTCGTGGAGTGCCTAATGCGCTTCCTGCCCACGGAGGCAGAGGTGAAGCTGCTGCGGCAGTACGAGCGGGAGAGGCAGCCGCTGGAGGAGCTGACGGCTGAGGACCGCTTCATGCTGCTCTTCAGCAAGGTGGAGCGGCTGACCCAGCGAATGGCTGGCATGGCCTTCCTGGGCAACTTCCAGGACAACCTGCAGATGCTCACGCCGGTACGGCTCTCCCCTGAATCCTGGTGGTCTGCGGCGCACCCCCCCCCCACAACTCCTGACCTGCTGGCCCTGCTCTGACATCATCCCACCCTGGCGTGGGGTTACTTAATTCTTCCTCTTGCCTTCCAGCAACTCAACGCTATCATTGCCGCCTCTGCCTCTGTCAAGTCTTCCCAGAAGCTGAAGCAGATGTTGGAGGTGGGGGAGGATGTTGGTGCGGGTGCGGGTGGTCCCCAGGCCCTGGGTGGGGCTGGAGCTGTACAGAGAGGAGGGCCTGCCCTGAGTTACTCTGGTGCATCTCTGGACAGATCATACTTGCGCTGGGGAACTACATGAACAGCAGCAAGCGGGGAGCTGTGTATGGCTTCAAGCTCCAGAGCCTGGATCTGGTAAGAGGGTAGGGGCGACTCGGAGCCAGGGAGCTTGAGGGGCAGCAGCTGTGGAGCCCAGGTGTTCAGACCTGTTGCGTTGCCCTTTGCCCCCCTTGACCAGCTGCTGGACACCAAGTCCACCGACAGGAAGATGACCCTGCTTCATTTCATCGCCCTGACGGTGAAGGAGAAGTACCCAGACCTGGCTAACTTTTGGCATGAGCTGCACTTTGTGGAGAAAGCCGCTGCAGGTGAGAGCCCGGCCCAGCGAGCCCACCCTCGTGTCCAGCCCAGGACAATCCCCAGAAGCTATGAGGAGAGGAACGCTTGGGTGCCTTTCTGGCTCTTCTTTCTGGTACTTCAAAGCTTTCCGCTGGGGCCATGGGCAGGGGCCACCCCAGAGTCTTCCTACAGGCCCCTCGCCCCACCCGGGTGCTACGGGAGCTGGTAGAGAAAGGCAGCCGCGGCTCTTTGCCCCCGCAGGCTGGCCCTGGAGCCTGCGTGTCTCTGTGATGTGTGTGAAGCGCCCCCACAGGCATAGGGTTGCTGTTATTTTTGTCCCCCTCATGAAACGGGCAGGCCTGGGGCAGCTCTGTGTTGGAGCCCAGCAGTCTCTGGCTCACCTTCCTTGGCTATCTGGAGGGTCACGAGCCCACGGCCTCCACTCCTCCTTGCCCCTTGTAAGAGCCTGGCTAGCTTGGTGAGCCCCTCTCCATCCATGTGGGAGCTCTGGAAGCAGGGCGTTGAGGAACCAAGCTAGTCCCCGCTGCGAGGAGGGCTGTGGTCCTCAGCCTGGGCTCTGGTGACCACAGTGTCCCTGGAGAATGTGCTGCTGGACGTGAAGGAGCTGGGCCGGGGCATGGAGCTGATCCGGCGGGAATGCAGCATACATGACAACAGTGTGCTGCGCAACTTCCTTAGCACCAATGAAGGCAAACTGGACAAGCTCCAGCGTGACGCCAAGACGGCCGAGGTGAGCACAGGGTGGAGGCGGGTGGAAGCAGCCGAGGTGCGCCCAGGGTGGAGGCGGGTGGAAGCAGCGGGGCCAGGGCGCCATGCCCCTCTGGTGGGCGTGGCTCTAGTTCTTGGCAGCTGGCTGGCTGATTGGGGGGCGGGGCTTGCACTGTGGGTGGCAGGCAGGTGCCTCTGGAGACGTGCGCTCCAGGGGGGCCCTGGGAGCCCCTTGTTCTTTTCCCTCCCACAAGGGCTGTGGGGGCCGCTATTGCCGCTCCTTGGTCCTGGCTGGTCCCTGGTGGGAGCTGGGCTTCCCCTTCCCCGCTGGGCTGACCCCTTCTGCCCACCCCTTCCCCAGGAAGCCTACAATGCGGTAGTACGCTACTTCGGTGAGAGTCCCAAGACCACACCTCCTTCTGTATTCTTCCCAGTGTTTGTCCGATTCATTCGCTCTTACAAGGTGAGTAGAAGAGAGGTTTTTAAAGAGGAGTCTGGCTCAGAGAAATTGGGTAGGAGGAGAGAGGACTGGGCTTCAAGTCTGGGCCTTTTTTGTCTCCTCCTCTGAGTCCTGGGAGGGATTGATGGAAGCTGGCCACAGGCCTCTTAGCTGTGAACTGGTGGGCAGGGTGGGGGCCCAGGCCCTTCCTGTCATTGTTTGGAACAGGAAGTACCCCTCCAGAGGGTGGCCACCTGGGGTTGCTGGTCCCACTGACACCCACTCTCCACCCTCAATGTCAGCTCCTCCCCTCATAGCCTGTGTGAGCCTCAGCACACACACACCATCTTTCGTGGTTCTTAGGAAGCAGAACAAGAGAATGAAGCCCGCAAGAAGCAGGAGGAGGTAATGCGGGAGAAGCAGCTGGCTCAGGAAGCCAAGAAACTGGATGCCAAGGTGGGTGGGACCAAGAGCTGGGGCCTGGAGAACAGGGCAAAGGCTTAGGGGGAGGGTGGAGCAGACAGCTGGAGCCCCACGACCACCCAGAGGGCCTGATGCTGGAGTCCACAGGCTGGGGAGAGGGGCTATGAGAGGGGACTCCCAGGCCATGGGGGCGGGGGTGCTGGTGAGCACAATCCAGGGCACTCCAGGGTCTGAGTGCATCCTGAGGCAGGAACCAGCCTGACTCCCTTCCCCTTCAAATGCTCGGCCCTAGACTCCATCTCAGCGGAACAAGTGGCAGCAGCAGGAGCTGATTGCAGAGTTGAGGCGGCGCCAAGCCAAGGAGCACCGGCCTGTTTACGAGGGGAAAGATGGTACCATTGAGGACATCATCACAGGTGGGCACTTTGCCCTCCCTGGCGCCTGGCCACTGGGTGGCTCCCAAACCCCTCCCATAGCCCTTTGAGCCTCCTCCCATCCTACCCCCATGGGGCCTGACCACTGTGTCTCTCTCCTGGGCCACAGTGCTGAAGAGTGTCCCTTTCACGGCCCGTACTGCCAAGCGGGGCTCACGCTTCTTCTGTGATGCAGCCCACCATGATGAGTCAAACTGTTAACCCCCAAGGCTGGGGCCCTTGACAGGTACTGGGCACCACAGCTGCCCTCTGCATGCCCACCTCCCAGCACTCCTGCTGGGACCCATAGGCACCTCCTCTCCTGCATGATTTGGAACCATCCTCTGGCAGCCTCGTGGTGACGGGGGACACATACTTCTTCCCTTGCATGCCCCATGCTCTGAGAAGCGTGACTGATCCCCTGCATGTACCCTCAGGGAAGTGGTGCTTTCCCACTAATGCAGTCCTGGCTTCTACTAAGACCCAAGGGGTAGGGAGGACCCAAACAGGCAGGACCAGGCGCTGCCTCTGATTACTGAGGCTGAGCAGCTCCAGTCCTGGGGCTGGGTGTCCGTTGTCCTTGCCTCCTCAAATGAGCTCTGGCAGTGGCTTCTGCCCAGGGACATCAGATGACCCTTGACCTGTTTCCTGATATCCAATCTGCCTGGGGTTTCTTCCCAGCTTCTAGCTCTTGCTGAGTCCACCTTGTTTCTGCCATTCCCTAGTGACCTCTAGTACCCCCGCCTGTTGTTCTGAACATGCAGAGTCCACCCTGACTGTCCACTCCAGCCTCTTTTAATCTCACTCATTAGCCTCACGGCTGGCTCTTCACTAGACCTGCCTGTGGGGCTGGGCCTACAGAAGGTGGGCCTGGCCCAGCCTCCCTGCCTGTTCACAGGCCTCTTGTCTTTCCCACAGGCCTCCACCACCAGCCCCTCGTCGTTCGCCATCCAGCCAGGAGTGCTGCACCGCCCGCTGGCCCCCCTCGGGCTCCAGGCCCCCACTGAGACCCTCCTGGAAGCAGAAGCACTTCAACCCTCGGAGTCCTCCAAGTCCAACCAGTGCACCTGAAGCCCTGGAACTGGCCGAGGGCCCAGCAGAGGGCTGTGCTGCTCTCAGTCCATCCCAGCTCTCAGAGCTGGAGCTTGCCTGCTGCCTCTGTGGGCACTGGGTCTTTCAGGGCCTGGCACTTCCCTGGTGCCTCCAGCACTGCACTTTGCTCCCAAGGTCTTCAACTTCATTTCCTCAAGAGCCAGCTCAGGGCTAGAAAAACCATTTCCAGCTTTAAGCTAGGCCTCAGGCACCTAGGCCCGCCGTCACTAGAGCCAGAGGGAAGAGAGGAGAAAGCAATTATCCCTTCTTTTTTCCCCTTTGTGAGTCCCAGTGGTCAGCTGTGATCTAGGAGTGTCCAAGCTTAGCAAGCCCTGGACCCTGCCAGCCTCAGATCTCCTTCTACCAGGAGCAAGGCTCTCCTAAGCCTGGGCCCGCCCAGCTGTGCCCTAGCGATAAGGGGAGAGGACCGATCCCACGCTCCCTGCCCCTTTGCAGTCAAGGTTGACTCTGTCCTTGCCAATGTGAGCAGAGGGGTCATTTCCTCTTCCTCAGCCTGGAGACAGCAAGAGAAAGGAGGTACCAACAGCATCCTCACTTTTCCCCACCTAGGTTTTGCTGGCAGGGGGCAGGGTCATGGTGGTCTCAGCTATTTTCTCCATCCCCTGCCAGTTTTTTCTCAGTCCCTGAAGGGAACACAGGGGCCCACTCCTTTTTGTACATGTACCACTTCTCTCTTGTACATAAACCCCAAACCTTCCTTCTCTCAACAAAGGCTTGAAATACCAGGCCTGACTCTGTCTCCTTTTTCTGAGCATAGGGGCTACATTGGCCATTTAGGCTGACCTCAGCCACAGGGGGACTTCCCTGGTGGTTCAGCGGTAAAGAATCTACCTGCAGTGCAGGAGACGTAGGTTCAGTCCCTGGGTGGGGAAGATCCCCTAGAGAAGGGCATGGCAACCCACTCCAGTATTGTTGCCTAGAGAAGCCCCTGGACAGAGGACCCTGGCAGGCTGTAGTCCATAGGGTCGCACAGAATTGGACACGACCGATGTGACTCAGCAGCAGCAAGCCACAGGGACAGAAAGGAGGCTGGGCCAAGCTGCCATGCTCGGGGGAGGTGACTGCAGAAGCCTGGGCAAGGAGAACCTGTTTAGATGGGCTCCAACCTCACAAAGGGACACAGGCCTCCCATGAGGCACCAGTGCCCCCTGCTGGCCAGGCGTGTACCTGTCTGGTCCCCAGCCTGCCCCGGACAAGACAAAAGAGCCACTGGCCACGTTATAAATATTGTCATTTAAAAAACAAAACCAAAACAAAACACACATACACTGGGCCCCAGGGCTGGAGGAAGGAGTGGTGGAGCCCCAGGGCCTCGGGAGGTGGGAGCAGGCCCTGATGCTAGCGGCTAAGGACCCGCCCCTGCCACCCAGGCTGTGTCCACCAGCCTGCCACTTGTTCTGGGGGCCCATTCTCACATTTTATCTACTGGTACCACCCACCCACATGGCATTCACCACAACCGCTGGTCTGAGACTGAGGGCAAGGACTGCACTAGTTGTCCGGGAAGTTGAGGGGACCCTTGACCACCACAAGCACCTTGGGAGATGCCAGAAATGGTGGGTTGGGGTTGGGGATACTTGAGAAAAAGTGGACACAGACCCAACTAAGGATGAAGTCTGGGGCAGACAGCGAGGGTGAACTCAGCCACAGCCTCACGCAAACCCGAGGCACGGTGGCGTCAGGTCACTGGTGGTCGTCCAGCTGCTGCAAGAGCGTCCGCCGCCGTCTTTCCAGCTCACCCTCGCTCAGCTCGCTTTCCGACGTGTCCCAGCCCGTCTAGTGGAGCAAAGGCACAGCTCACCCACAGCTTCCCTGAGGGCCTGGGCAGAGCACTGACCGGGCGGGGGCCGGGTGCCTGCCTCTCACCTTCTCTTTTTTGATTCCAAAGGCTGGGGAGCGATTAGGGAGCTCTGCCCGCCGGAGGTCCCTGTCCTTGTCCTGTTCTGGTTCTTTCTCATCACTCTCCTTGGCAGCTTTCTCCTCAGGGTCTGTCTCGCTCTCAGGACTATTCTGTAAGAGCCCAGAGCCCGCCTCCTCAGTTCCTGTGGAGGACGGCCCGGGAGGCGGGTGAAGACACGAAGATATCTCATAAAACAGCAGAGCCTTGGACGCAAGTTCCTTCTCTACGCACCGACTTGTGTCTTCTCTTCTTAGTTTTCTTTTTTGGTTTCTTGGCTTTCCGAAGACCATGATCTGGAGATGGAAAAATCCCCACTAAGTCCCACGGGAAAAGGGAGGCCTCATCCTTTTCTCTGCTCATTCTTCACAGGCAGGGACCTGTCTGAGGAAGTCTCAGTCCAGTCCTCCTTCCTTCTCTCCGCTTCCCGCCTGGGCAGGGATGGGAAGTTCTTACTCTCTGACAGGTGCAGCCCTGCCCACCACCTCCACCCTTAGGGCTGGGGCTCCCCTAAGGCCTCCCCTCCAGCTCCCAACTACTTACCTGATCCGAGGAGAAGGCGAGAGGAGGGGGAACCCCGTCCTCCAAGGGCAGCACCCCCACTTTCAACAGAATCAAGCGAAGAAGAGGGCTCAGAGCCCGACTCTGAGGGGTTCCGTCGCCTCCGCTTGGGGGGCCGGAGAGAGGGTGGGGGCAGCTCCTCGTCTCCTGACTCAGAGCCCTGGGTAGATAAGCAGATACAAGTCAGCACAGAAGGGTGCTGGGCTCCAGAAGCCCTCGAGTCTGGGAGCTGGGGACAGGAAAATCCAAGACCAAAGGGATCTCCCAGTCTCCCTCCAGGGGAGGTGATATATGGGGAAAGCAAGAGAAGTGGTTATTTCCCCTAGGTAGTCCAGCCTCACCCCACATCCTTCCTACCCGCCAACTCACTGAAGGCGAGTGGGAACGCTTGCGATGGTGCTTCTTGCCCTTTCTGCCGTGTTTCCGGCCTTTGCTATGGAGGTGCTGGCATTCCGTCTGGTGGAGGCAGAAGGAAGGGTGAGGAAGGCGCCAAGGTTAGCCCCAGGAAGGACTCTGTGTCCCAGAGGGTTTGCTGCCTCCTCAGGCTAGGGCCTTGGGTGTATTCAGGACATCATGAGACCTCCCCTGCCTTAGTTGTCCGGGAAAGGAGAGCCGGGGGCTGAGAGGTTACTGAGGCTACTGTTAAGCTAGCTCCATGTGTTCACCAGCCTGGGGCAGATAGGACCAGAAGCTCTGCCTCACCTCCAGTACCTGCAGGAACTCCCGAAAGAGCCGGATCCGCTCCGACTCCAGGGTGATCTGCTCAAAGGCTGAGTCGCACACAAAGCGCTCACGGACCTTGAACAGGAGAGCACTGCTGATCAGACCAGCCCCAGCACAACATGGAGGCCGCCGTGAGCACAGGGCAGGGCTGGGGCAGAGGAAGGAAGGAAGGGCGCCGAAGCTGGCCCTGAGCTGTGCTACGACTGGGGTGGGCCCCCAGTGGTGGAGAAGCACTGCTGCCCTCAGGACTGAGGGGGTGGTGTTTGATGCCAGGCTGCAGTCCTGACCTCTTCCCAGGCCGTGCCCAGCTCCAGAGCAGGCACAGCCTGCCTCAGCATGCTTCGGAAGGCAGCTTCCCTGCGCCGCAGCCGCCGGGCCTCCTCCTTCTCCCGCTCTCTCTCACGCGCCTCTGCTTTCTCCAGCAGCTGAGGGCGACAGGACGCAGGGCAGGGTCACTCAGGAGGGGCGGGGTGTGTGGGAAGCTGGGGTCTGAGCTCCTACTATCACTCCTGGACTGGGGGCAGAGTCACACTGGGGCAGTGAGTGAGAAGGAACAGAACCAGAGCGAGGGACGAGCTCAAGAACGGAGCCCTGGCTACAGCCCCACCCCGCGCGGCCCCTCACACTATTGAAAGTCAGCTTGATGTTGCCTGCATCCAGCGCAGCAGCCCTCTTGTCAAAGCTTATGACGTGGGCGAAGTCCTCGAAGGCTGTGTTCACCTCCACGCAGAAGCCCCGGTCCTGTGGGCACAGCAGCGCATGAAGCAGGGGGGCACCACAGGCCTGAACCTGAAGTTGGCTGCCTCCAGGGCAGGCATGGGTCAGACTACAGATGCTCAAGTAGCCCCCTCCCCCGGAAGGGATCCACAGGACGGGGATGCACTTTGGAGACCAAGTCATTCAAGTCCTCCCTCATCTGACGATTAAACCTCCCATACCTGCCCTTGGCTTAGCTGTCACAGGGAACAGGGGGAGTCGGATCACGGGTAGGTGTTCAAGGTACATGCTCTCTGAGAGATGCCTGTGTTCCTCACAACTGATTCTTTGTCCCTTTGGCTTAAGCTTGAGCCATTGTTGGGTCGTAAGCTCCCTGTATTCTTTCTTGGTCAGCATCTACGGCTGTATTTATTGAGTGCTTACTATGCACCAGGTACCATGCTGAGTGCCTCACACACATTATCTCATTTAATCCTCACGTATCTGAACTAAAGCACAGGTCCTAATTTTATGTGGAAGAAGAAACCAAGGTTGAGAGAAACTAGAGTAACTGCCCAAGGTCTTCAAGGCTAACATAGGGCTGGACAAGAATTCTACCCCAGGTCTTTCTAATGATGAAGCCTCTACTTTTAAGCACTACACCCACAATCATTTTATCCACAGGAAAAATAAAAGGCCACCAGCTGTACAACCCCCCATTATCAAGAACACATCACACTATAAAGCACCATGGACTAGGCGCTGTGCTTCTCACCTAAGCCTGACAACACCCCAGTGAGCAGGTTGTAGGGGTTGCCTCACTTGGCCCGAGACCACTCAGTGGAAAGTGGAGCCACTGGAGTGTGAGGTCTGAGGCAGAGGCCCAGGTTCCCTTCTACTTCCTCTGCTCATCTGGAACCTGCTCTGGCCCCCTGCGGATGGCAGAGGCACACTCTTCCTGCTGCTTCCAAGAGGGCTTCCTCAGCCCATGCTCTCTAGCTCCTCTCCTCAGACATACAATCTCTCGCTCAGGGAACTGCAGACTTCGATCTCGCCTCTTTACTGGCTCCTTCCGTCAAGTGCGCACCTCACTTAACCTGGAATACCCTTTCCACCCTGCTCTCACCTTCCTCAAGCTAACAACCTCTGCTTTTGTCCCTCTGTTTCACAATCTTTAAATGTAGCACAAAGGAAAACATTTATTAAGCCTACTAATGAGCAAGATACTACAAATGTTATCATTTAATTTCATGACCTTGCATTTATATTATCCTCATTTTACAGATGAGGAAACTGAGGCTCGGAGACATTATATAACTTGCAGAGGGCTCAACCAATAAACAGCCAGGAGTTGTGTAACTAAAGCCTGTGCTGCACTCACTCTACCCTCTTCACGGGCACTGTTCTCCCAGAGGCTGCTCGTGTCCTAAGAACTCCAGCGACCCTTCTCGGTCCTCACTCTTCTAGCCTCTGCTCACTTCTGCAGCCCTTCCTTCTCCGGGGTCCCCGCCTGCCTCTGACCCCTTTTACCACCTCTCTTGTTTGGATGTGCCTGTTCCACACTGTTCCTAGCAATCTCATCCCTCACCTCTCTCCCGACTTTCAGACCCATCCTAGACAGGATATTTCACAGACACTTCAAGTTCAGCAGATCCCAAGATAATTCATTTTCTGGGGGCCCCCACCCCACACTCCACTCCCCACTCCCATGGATGGGCCCAGATCTGACTTTCTGCTGTTCTGAGTTCAGGACTCTGCATTACCCTATGGGATGTGGAGTGTCACCACATTCCACAGTCTGCCTGGCGGGTGGATGGCCTCAGGGAGCCCTGGGTTCTACCTGCCTTCCAGAGGCAGGAGCCCAAAAGGGGGCAATAGGAAGGGGAACTGACCAAAGACTGTCCTCAGGAGGTGCGGAGAGACAGGCTTCAGCAAGGATAGGGCTCCTACAAGCCTGTCAGCAGTACCAGCCACTCAGGGGTTAAAAGTTAAGTGTCCAATAAAATTTAACTCTTCCCGGATTAGATATTTCTACTCTATGCGATTATCATATTTAAAATATGGTATTTGCTTTATTCCTTCCTGCACCCAGTTGCTTTATGACAACAATTTCCCAAATGGAATTCCTTTTTTCTCCAGCCCTGTTCTTCCTGCTTAATCCTTACCATCAATCCACCCCTGCTATCTCCGACTCACTCCTTCCTTCCCTCAATTTCACACACACAAAAAAATGTGTCAATTCTACTTCTGAGTGACTAGCCTACTGGTTTGAAACACTTTTTAAATCAGCAGATGCTTTTTTTTTTTTTAATAAAAATCTTAAGTAGAACCCTCATTCCATAAGAGAAACAAGCAGTTACACTTGAAAATAGAGGAAGGAGCAAAAAGTCCCCTCTACCCCGCCCCCTCCAGCTTGTCCCAAGGCCCCTGTGAGCTGATCTAGGGGGTTTCAGAAACAACTGGAGCACCTCAGCTGTGCTCACCCGCCATCCCCACCTAGACCATGCAGCAGCTCCTGCCTGGTCTCTCTGCTCACCCCCCACACTTCAAACCCTGCCTCGAGTCCACGGCTGCCCAGACTTTTCTCCCAAGGGCCCCAACAGCAAGGGAGCAGTCTAGGGATGAGTCAGAAGACGATGACTCAAGCTCAGAATTGATCTGAATCACTTGCCACTATCACTTTTTGTGTCCTGAGGCTTCAAGTCCTGTCTTCCTACCACTCCATCCCTGTGCATACATGTACTCTGGCTGCGGGCATGGCTCTACACCACCACTGGGGCTTTTCCAAGACATCATTCCCCGCCTCCCATTACTTATAAGATAAAAATCCAATTTCCTTATTTTAGCATTCAAAGAATTTTATACGTAGGGCTCTCCTTCCCAACTGGGGTATAGAGAAATAGAGGAAGCCACAGGACAATACAATATATATTACCTAATGGTAAGTAATTTTAAAATATTAACTTTATATTAACAGATATGTGTTACGATATTAAGTACAGCACCTGCATGAATTTTAAGGCAAAACACAGGACTTAGATATGTGTGCAGCGAGACATTCCTAGCTTTATTCTCAGACCTTCTTCATCTCGGGTACCAAGTTACTCCTGCTGGTAATCAGGTGAAGTCTGGGGGAATATTCCTCACTTTTTAGATGAGGAAACATGTTCAGAAAGATTGAGTAATCTGCTCAAGGTCACAAAACTTGTAAGTGGTTAAGATGGACTTTCAATCCCACAGTTGGCCTTCACAGTCTTGCTCCTAACCACGGTGCACACTGCTCTCCGAAACTCATGAGAAGGGTCTTCACTTCCACAAAGAAATATGCTTCTCTTTGTTATCTTTTCCTGAAACACAGGGCTCTCTCAGTCCATCACTCACTTTTCCCTCTTTGATAGACATGAATATTGAGGAACTCTCCAGCATGGAGATGGTAAATTGTAGGTGACTTTGCTCTCGTGTTACGGACGTGACAGGGAGGAGTGAGGACAGGTAAGGAGGATATGCCCCTTCTAAAAGCCCATGGTATCTCAGCTTTAGCCCACTGAATGCTTCGCAAAGCCAGCCTAGTGCTGCTAGACAATCCAAATTCCCAAGAGATGCTGAAGATCCAGATTTTAATTGTAATCTCTTGATTTTAAAATGTTAGCAACAAATTCCAGGTTTTTCTAAAACACTGTATAGGCAGAAGGAAAATACTTGTGGGCAACTAGCTTATGACTAGTTGAGCTTCCTGCTCCTCTTTGCTCCTGCGGCACCCTACACCCCGAGCCTCCATCCTCCCCCAGCTCCTCATTCTTAGAGGTGCAGTTCAAATGGCAATTCTTCGGATTCTCATCTCTGTAAAAATAACCCTTGCCCCTCTGTTATGTCTATCTAATTGCCATGTCTCTCTTCCTATTAGATCCTGAGCTCCTTCTAGGCAGAAACTTTATCTCGTTCATTTCTGTATAAAGAAAGGATCACAATAGCTATCTCCTGAACTGAGTGGCAATGCTCCCACAAAACAGGATTTATCAGGGAGCCCTGTCCTGGGAGCAAGCCCTGCACCTAGCCGGCATCCATCCACAGCCCCAGGCCTCCCTCACCTTAAGGATGTCCTTTATGATCTTCTTCTCGTCATGGAACCGTGCCTTCAACTCCTCCACATAGAACTTGAACAAGTCCAGAGGGGTGGTCAGAAACAACTGGAGCACCTCAGCTGTGCTCACCCGCCATCCCCACCTAGACCATGCAGCAGCTCCTGCCTGGTCTCTCTGCTCACCCCCCACACTTCAAACCCTGCCTCGAGTCCACGGCTGCCCAGACTTTTCTCCCAAGGGCCCCAACAGCAAGGGAGCAGTCTAGGGATGAGTCAGAAGACGATGACTCAAGCTCAGAATTGATCTGAATCACTTGCCACTATCACTTTTTGTGTCCTGAGGCTTCAAGTCCTGTCTTCCTACCACTCCATCCCTGTGCATACATGTACTCTGGCTGCGGGCATGGCTCTACACCACCACTGGGGCTTTTCCAAGACATCATTCCCCGCCTCCCATTACTTATAAGATAAAAATCCAATTTCCTTATTTTAGCATTCAAAGAATTTTATACGTAGGGCTCTCCTTCCCAACTGGGGTATAGAGAAATAGAGGAAGCCACAGGACAATACAATATATATTACCTAATGGTAAGTAATTTTAAAATATTAACTTTATATTAACAGATATGTGTTACGATATTAAGTACAGCACCTGCATGAATTTTAAGGCAAAACACAGGACTTAGATATGTGTGCAGCGAGACATTCCTAGCTTTATTCTCAGACCTTCTTCATCTCGGGTACCAAGTTACTCCTGCTGGTAATCAGGTGAAGTCTGGGGGAATATTCCTCACTTTTTAGATGAGGAAACATGTTCAGAAAGATTGAGTAATCTGCTCAAGGTCACAAAACTTGTAAGTGGTTAAGATGGACTTTCAATCCCACAGTTGGCCTTCACAGTCTTGCTCCTAACCACGGTGCACACTGCTCTCCGAAACTCATGAGAAGGGTCTTCACTTCCACAAAGAAATATGCTTCTCTTTGTTATCTTTTCCTGAAACACAGGGCTCTCTCAGTCCATCACTCACTTTTCCCTCTTTGATAGACATGAATATTGAGGAACTCTCCAGCATGGAGATGGTAAATTGTAGGTGACTTTGCTCTCGTGTTACGGACGTGACAGGGAGGAGTGAGGACAGGTAAGGAGGATATGCCCCTTCTAAAAGCCCATGGTATCTCAGCTTTAGCCCACTGAATGCTTCGCAAAGCCAGCCTAGTGCTGCTAGACAATCCAAATTCCCAAGAGATGCTGAAGATCCAGATTTTAATTGTAATCTCTTGATTTTAAAATGTTAGCAACAAATTCCAGGTTTTTCTAAAACACTGTATAGGCAGAAGGAAAATACTTGTGGGCAACTAGCTTATGACTAGTTGAGCTTCCTGCTCCTCTTTGCTCCTGCGGCACCCTACACCCCGAGCCTCCATCCTCCCCCAGCTCCTCATTCTTAGAGGTGCAGTTCAAATGGCAATTCTTCGGATTCTCATCTCTGTAAAAATAACCCTTGCCCCTCTGTTATGTCTATCTAATTGCCATGTCTCTCTTCCTATTAGATCCTGAGCTCCTTCTAGGCAGAAACTTTATCTTGTTCATTTCTGTATAAAGAAAGGATCACAATAGCTATCTCCTGAACTGAGTGGCAATGCTCCCACAAAACAGGATTTATCAGGGAGCCCTGTCCTGGGAGCAAGCCCTGCACCTAGCCGGCATCCATCCACAGCCCCAGGCCTCCCTCACCTTAAGGATGTCCTTTATGATCTTCTTCTCGTCATGGAACCGTGCCTTCAACTCCTCCACATAGAACTTGAACAAGTCCAGAGGGGTGGAGCCTGCGGGGGAGGGAGGGAGGGGGGCCTGGCGGGCGGCAGCTTCCCAAGGCCTGAGGGTGGGGTTGAGGACAGGACAAGGGAGTGGGAGTGCAGAGAGACTGGCGGGGCAGGAAGCCAGGCCAGAGAAGGGAGAGCCCGGCTGCCTTACCCGGCTGGCCCAGCATGTTGGCAAAGCGGATATCAGTGCTGACCGCTGGGTACAGCTCCATCCAGGTGGACATGGAGTGCAGCTGCCCTGTCTCATGCAGCTCATCCAGGAAGGTCTAAGCAGGGAAGAGGCCAGTTACAGGGAGGGTGAGAGATGGAGGGAGGCAAAGTCAAAGCCTGGGCGGGGAGAGGAGAGATGGGAGGGAGAGGCAGGAACAACCAGACTGAGGAAATGCAGGCAAGGGAGGCAGAGAGCAATGTGAACAGAGACTGTAAAACAGAAAGGGACAGACTCCACAGAAGAATAAGCCGGACTGGGACGCAAAGAAACAGCAATGTGCCTGCAGCATTACCTTCCCATGACTCCCACACTTCCCCATGTGTTACAGTGAAGTAACCCCCTCCACCACCACCACCAGGGCCACCTCCAAGACGGGGGGTGAACTAGCTATGCCTGTCTGGCTCCCCAGTGAAGGGAAATAAACCTGGCCAAGCTGCCGAGCCTTGCTTTTAGGGCGCCATCTGCTGGCAGTTTCCGGGTGGCACGCACACCTAGTCTGGAGGAGCTGGCCCAGAGTTGAGGGGCCACAGCAGGAGCAAAACTGCAGGCACAGAGAGCCCGCGTGGAGAGAGGACAGGCTGGGCACAGGGAGTACATGGGCCTGGCCGAGAGGAGGCAGCGTGTGGGTGAAGAGGAGACTGTCCGGGCAGAGCTGAGCTCTGATCCAGGAGGCAGCAAAGATACCTGGAAGGCCTCCCGGTTCTTGCGCTGCTGGCGCCGCTCCCGAAGTCGGGCTCGCTCTCGCTCCTCCTCCTCCTCCCTCTCCAAAGCTCGGATGTGCTCCTCAAAGCAGATTAGCGCATCTTCCTTGTCCATGTCTAACCGCAGAGAGGAGGCTCAGCAGGCACCGCACAAGGGGAACACCCTCTCAGTCCCAGCACCCCCACGACTTCCAAGATGCTACTCCTGCAGGTGTTGGGGACATCCAGGGTGGTGGGGAGAAGGGAGCAGGGGCTCCTGGGAGAGGCTATGGGAATGATGGTTCATGAAAACGGTTCAGTGATTATATGAAGTATTATATAGAAGCATTCAGCTCTTGTGAATTTGGTTACTAGAAGTCATTATATGAAATCAGTTATCTCAGAATCTAAAGTTTTAGTTTTTATTGGACTGGGAATCAACCAGGCTTTGATATAACCTCAGAAGGTGAATATCAGAAGATACTGCAAGTGATGACAGGCCAACAGCAGCTGACTGCCGTGTGTGTGACCATTTATGGCCCACCATACCAAGTTGACTTAAAACCATATTCACATGAGCTATAAAAGTCATCTTCAAATATTATTCCTATCTCAGTGCTCTTCCCCCAAGAACACATAATATCCAGGTTAACTATAGACCCTAGAGGGAGGGGTGACCTGAAGCATCCATCCTGTGATCTCAAGTCCAGAGAGGTTCTGGACTAAACGTGAGGGACTCCTAGATGTCCAAGGGGGCAGGAGGTGCAGGGGGAGTGGTGTGAGGCAGGTGCTGGGGGTCAGGAAGGAAAAAGGAAGGGAGAGAAGGGAGTGGAGACCCAGGCTTACTCTGTAGCTGATGGTCCTGAGCAAAGCTGGGGTTATCCATGAGGTACTGCTGGGCCTGGGACCATGTGGTTTGGAAGTTGACACTACTCATCCCATCTAGGATGCTCTTCAGGGCCTGGATGTTGCGGCGCCGCAGCTGCTTGGCTTGTTCCTAGGGAGCCATGGGGTCAGGGTGAGGCAGGGCAGGGCAGAGCTACGCAAGTGGGCCTGGGCAGAGGACCTAGGTAAAGGCAGGTGGCTTGGGAACTCTGGGATGGCCAGACTCAAAGCCTTTCAGACTCTATAAAGGGGAAGGAGCACAGGTTACAGACCACACCCTCAGGGACCTTCCTGTCCTCCCAGACCAAGCTGTAGGCCCAGAGCATGACTGGGGATGGGCCGCACCAGCTTCTGAGTAAGAAGCTGGGACCCTGGGGCAGCAAGTGAGTGGGCGGGCCCACAAGGAAGCCAAGACATGGAAGGCCTTAATGAGACTAGGGCTAATGGATCCAGCCCAGTAATTGTTACCTTCTCCTTCTTGGCCAGGAAGAAGAGGACATCATCATAAACCTCTTTTCGATCCCTCTCAGGGACCACAGCCCAGACCTCCAGCTCCCCAAAGGTCTGTTCTGCCCGCCTGTGGAG
The DNA here is from genome assembly GCA_006410675.1 of Oreotragus oreotragus. Taxonomy (NCBI): domain Eukaryota; kingdom Metazoa; phylum Chordata; class Mammalia; order Artiodactyla; family Bovidae; genus Oreotragus; species Oreotragus oreotragus. The sequence continues at coordinate 288,942 of SJYX01010368.1, forward strand.
CATATGGGCTGTGAGAAGGCAGGCAGAGAACAGAGCCTGGGCCCATGGGGGTCTCAGCGTTCCCAGGCCCCAGCCCAGCCTGGCCCCCTGACCGGTAGCGGGTGGTGGAGGTCATGCGTTCATGCTGCTCCAGGAAATGCTGCAAGGTCTGCTTGGCCTCCTTGGCTCTTAGCCGGGCCTCTTCCTTCTCCTCCTTCTCCCGCTGCGCTTTGTAGGCATTGAATGCCTGCTTTTTCTCACTCAGTTTGGGCAAGGCACTAGGGTGGACAGGTGGGAGTTGGGTGGGGATAGAGGAGTCAGCCTGAACCACAGCGCACAGCCCACAAAGCAGGGTCATGGCACATTGGGGATGGGTCTCACAGAACTGACTGAAGTGTCCACGCATGGCCACAGCGGGCTGCAGGGGCCCCAAGGGCACAGGGAAGCAAGATAGGTTGGTCTCTGGGATGTGGGGAGGGGTGACAAACAGTGAGGGAACAAGACAGGGCTCTTGAGACACCATTAATACTGAGCCCTTTCGCTATGGGTTCTCAAGTTGCAGTCAGGCCTCTGCCCTATCCAACCCCTCTTTCCCCAATTAATTCAATTCAAATCAATTCAATTCAACAAGCATTTATTGAATGATTCCCTTCCCCTCCTTCTCCTGGAGGCTCTTCAGCTTCTCTTCCCCAGCACGCCCACCCATCTATCACTCTCCTCACTCTGACCCCCTCAGGGTTCCTTAGGAAATCCGTGGATCAGCCACCCTCATGAACAATGTCTGGAGGGCCTGCCCAGGCCTACCTGTAACGGGGGTCAGTGACCACCATCTTCATGGCCTGTTCCCACGAAGCATTGGAGGGGACAGCCTGGAATGGAGCAGGCGGGGGTCATGGGCCCTGCCCACCTCCAGCCCCCTCCAGGGCTACCCTGGGAGCCCCACCCTCAGCACCTTGTCCCTCAGCAGCTCCTTGAAGGCCTGCTTTGCCTTCTCCCGGTTGCTCCAACTGAGGCCAGATCTCTCCGGCTCTGGTTTTGATTCTTCTTCCTCTTGCTGTGGTGGCTGATACTGTCCAGCAGAACTGGGGGACAAAGGGAACTCAGCCACAGTGTCCCCAAGTCCCTATAGTTTTCAGTGCCCTGAGTGATCAGGACACCCCCTTGCTCACCAGGGAAGCCCTTGTCTGCTCATTAGAGGCCATGCCCAGATCTTCACTCCTTTCCCGATAAACCTGACAGAGGTCAAAGGTTGAACCCAGGTGGGAGCCTGAGGTCTAGAATGCATGGGGGGCAGCCCTCACCTGCCGGGGCCCTCCTCTGGCTGCTGCAGGAACCCCTGTTCCGGGGGCTGGGCAGCCTCTGACACGGTGCAATCTTCACTCCCGCCCGGCTCAGGTTCTAGGAGGCCTGTAGGCAGCAAGGTGGGGCCGGGCGGCGCAGGTGGGGGATCGGGCTGAGGCTGAGGAGGCTGTGGCTGTAGCGTCTGTGGCTGCTGCTGTTTCCTGCAGGTGGGTCGGAAGGGCAGTGACCAGCAGTGCAAAGACAGAGGTGCTCAGGGGCTGACTGGTCTCTATCCTGCAAAGGGCTAGGGCCAGAGCAGACCACTCCACAAGGAGATGAGAGCTGGCTCTTCCTCTCACAGAGCACGGATCATGGTTAGAGGCCACTCCCACCCCGCAGGAGGCCCCACATATGGGTGGACGGGCAGGCCAGACCAGCAAGTCACTTACCCTGCAGCCTCTTGTTTGACTAGAGCTGCAACAGGAGAGGATGGCGTGGTTAGAGGGTGGCACAGAGCCACGCCCCCGAGCCCCTGCTTGGGCCCACCCCCTCCTCACCCTCCAGGTCATCCAGGTCCTTGGGCCGGGTCCAGCGGGACTCCTTACTCTGATTGTTGTAGTAGTAAGGTTTGCCTGTGTCCGACTTGTACTCTTTCCAGGGACACTGGGACAGCAGGAGCTGTAAGAGGATGGGCCAGGGAACTTCAGTGGGCCGGGCATACCCGCCAGCCACACTTCGGGGAGCTACGTGAGGGGACCCAGTAAGGGGGGTACACACAAGTGTTTAGCTACCACCTGGCCTGGCTCAAGATGAGGGAAGGTGGACTTCTTGAGATCCTAGGAAGGTTGGGGAACGGTCAGGGATCTTAGGATTAGAGGAACCATGAGTATGGTTAGAGACTCAAGGGAGGCCAAGGACTTGGAAGGGTCAGGGCAGCTGAAAAAAGGGCCAGAAAGCCCCACTCAGGACCTCTGCCTTGGACTTGAGCACGCTGGGCTTCTCCCACACGGACTGCTTGTCATCAGCATTGTAGTAGTAGACACGCCCATCAGGGGCCACGTGCTCACTCCACAGGGCCCTCTAGGGGAGGGGAGGGTACAGAGAATGGTGGTCAAGGCTCCTTTCCCAAAGCTTCTCCTCCTCACCCCCCAAATTTAACCATTAGCACCTCCCTTTCAGCCTTTCTACCCAGAGACCCAAGTGGAAAGAACTTACCGGAGGGCCTGTCCCAGCCACAGCAGCTAGAAAAGAAGCCAAAGGAAACCTATTAAGTCCTTGTTCCAACCCTTATCTGATCCCCAGCTATTCCTCCCTTACACTCCATCCCCAGTAAATCTCCCCTGGTCCCATCACATCCCAGGATCCCTGGCACCCCAACAGGCATGATCCAGGGTGGGCCCTAGTCCATGGTCCCCTCTCCCCCCCAACCTCCGAGCCTGGGGGGAGCAGACCCCCAGAAGACTCACAGCTGGCGGTGTCCGCACCCGGAGCCGTCTGCCGAAGAAAGAGGAGGGGGAAGGGTTGGGGCCAAGCCCAGTGGCCCCCAAGACCCAGGCCATGGGGGATGAAGAAGCAGGCCAGGCCAGGATCCATGTGTCCTGCTCCCAGGGATCTCTGCTCCCTAACAAGCTTCCCCCACCCTCCGGGACCATGGCTCTAGGACCCCAGGAAGAAACTGCACGGCAGCTCCTTTTTTCAAGTGAGAGTATTCTGTTGAGTGAGACTCCATGGCCCACCTCTTCCACAGAAAGTACCAATTGCCACATCCTACCCAACTCTACTAAACAGCAGCACAAGAAGGTATAGTGAGATCTCCAGGTACTGCCGCTTCCTCCAGAGACAAAGAAGATGCGAAGAGGAAATTGTATTCAGTGTCCACAGTGCTAACTCTGTGAGAGTGATCAGTGTCTAGAGTGAAGGTGTTCCTTAAGGGAACTGGGCACAGCAGGGGGATAATGAGAGGGTGTATGTGCCTTTTGGGACAAGTGAGAAACTAGAAGAGCTGAGTTCATGTCTGGAAGAAGGACTTAGTGTGGGGAGTGCAGCGGGGCCAAGGGTGGATGTGATGAGAAGAGGGAAAGAACGGAGGCCACGTCCCTGTACACCAAGTCAGACCCACTGGGCTGCACGCAGAGCCCACTTCCTGCTCCCCAGTGCTTACCGCTGCGGTGACAGGCACTGCTGGCATCAGCATTCCTGGCATCATGGGAGGTACCATTCCTGGTATCTATGGATACAAAGGAGACAAAAACCAGCTACTGAGGTGAAGGCAAGCACAGGCCACACAGAGTCCTGAGAGATCCTGCTGGGGCCATGACCCTCACAAGGGCACTCACTGGGCTCTGGGCGCTCAGCTGAGCCTCAGAGTGGCCTCTAGCCACTCACCAGACAAATTCACGTGGGCCTAGCCCCACCTTTTTTCCCTCCCTCCCTCCCCAGATTCTCAAGTTCAGTTCAGATATCCATCTTCATCTCTACCTGCAACTGAAATGATAGGGTTTTCTGAGGCCCTGGAGCAGGGGAGGAGATTACCTGTGTGAGTGGTGGTGGTGCCCCCATTGGTGGGAGCATTGGGGGCATGATGCCAGGTGGCATGGGGGGGATGGCTGGTGGTCTCTGACTCATGGGAGGGAGCCCCATTGGAGGAAAAGGTGGGGGGATTCCTGGAGGAGGCATCTGGAAACGAGGAAAGGAAGAGAGCCTGAGCAGAGGAGACACTGCTCTGCCCCTGTCAGGAAACAGCCACTCATCTCCCACCCAACCCTCCACACTGGCTCTGAGACAGTTCAAAGTTTCATTTTGAGAGGCATCAAACTGCCTCCCTCATCACTGAGACTGATAACAGGGGTCCTCTGGGTCAAAGAGGCAAGCAAATGGCTTCTTGAGAGGCAGGGGAGAGGGGAAAGAGAAATGGAACTGCCACCAGACTGCGAATGGAAGGCTCCACCACTTAAGCGACTCTCTCCAGAAAGGCCTTTCAGATGCAGGGCCAGAGGCAGGTGTCCTGTCCCCAGTCTCCCAGTCCTCTGCCTCCTATCCCTTTTTCCCCAACTTGATGACCACCGGTTGCTATTCCAGCCTGACTTCAAGGCGTATTTAAAAAATACAGGCAAGGGGAGTTTCCTGGCAGTCCAGTGGTTAGGACTCCAAGCTTTCACTGCCAAGGGCGTGGGTTCAATCCCTGTTTGGGGAACTGAGATCCCATAAGCCATGCTGGGGGAGGAACAAAAAAGAATACAGACAAGGAGCAGTGAAAGAGAAAGAGAGCCCCACCCTGCCCTCACACTGGGTCTTTTCCCATTCACTTCTTCCCCCAGACCCCATGTGTCCCAAGGACAAAGACACAAAGGGAGAACTGTCAACTTTATGGACCCAAGCAAAACCATCCCTCATCCAAGGGCAATAGGAAGGGGGCGTTACACAAAAACTGTGCTGGTGATGCAGCAGTGCTGGGGACTAGGAAGTTGGGGGTGCAGGCTGGAAAAGCCAAGCCCAGGGAAAGACATAAAACTTACGAAGGGTGGTGGCATCATGGGGGGCCCCGGTGGGAAGGGGGCAGGCGCTGCTGGGGGCCGGGGACCAGAATCGGGAACCGACTGTTGAGGGAGAGAAAAGTCATAGAACCCCGGATGGGCAAAGAGATGGGCTTTTGTAGAAGAGAAGCAGAGGGGTGAGGATGAAAAAGGAGCACAAAGTTCAGAGAAAGAGTCTCAAAGCCCAGTTTCCTGCCCATCCCCACTCTTGAGCCCTCCACAGATCTGTTCTTTCTTTTGCCAGTCCAGAGTCAGCTGGCTGAGCCCCATCAAAGTCATCTGTAGTTTGGAAGTTTCCATCTTGCCCAAGCCAAGAAAAGATGGAGGAGGTTCTACTACAGGCACGGATCAACTCTTTCCAAGGCTTTTCATCCACCCTCCCGCCTGTGGGCAAGGCTGTGCTTCCCTCAAATCAGTCAGAGGTCTCTCATTCCCATTCAGGGAGGAAGTGGCCTCTTTTCCTGTTTGCCTTCCTGAACTCACCCAGTACAGAGACTCAACCCAAAGCCCTCTAAACACAATCATTAGTCCTCCCTAAGTACTACCACCAGCCCCCTCCCCTAACTGGCCTCATCTTTAGTCACTCACTCTCCTTGACACCCCCATTCCCATTCCCTCCTCTTTAGCTCAGCATCCCAGCCCCCACGGAGAGCAGATAGCAGCCTGTGCCTCTCCTAGATTCATCCCAGTGGAGGAGGCTTTGAATAGCCTAGGTCTCCCTGTCCTACACCCAATGGCTAGCCACATCTCATCTTTTAGTTCTCAGCTGAAATATCACTTGCTCTAAGAAGCCTTCCTGACTCTATTTAAAGCATGTCCAATTTGTTCTGATCCTCTTTTTAGTTTCCTCACGTATACAATTTTGTAATTATGTTAGATTGGATATGTGCTTCCCCTTACACATATTACACATATTCCATGGGGCAAAGATCACATCTGAGTTGTTGAAAGCTGAATTCCTGGTACCTGCCACAGCGTCTGGCACATAATAGGTACTCAACAAATATAAAGTGAATGAATAAACAAATGAAGGAACAAATCCTATTTATATATAATCTTATGGCTCTAAAAATTCATCCTATAGATATAGCCCTACATGTGTGTACAAGATTTTCAGAGCAGCATTATTTATAAAACCAGAAGACTGTAATCAGCCTAAATATCCCTAAGTAAGAAACTATAAAATTTTACACAAACATAAGATGAACTACTATGCAGTCATAAAAAGAATGAAGAGGCTCACTGTCTCGATAATAATCTGGAAGATACATAAACAATTGGGAAAAAAAGCAAAATGCAGCAAAGTTTTACTACTTGCATAAAAATCAGAAACAAAAGATGACACAAGAAATGAGAATGAGGTCACAGGTAGAAAGAACTCTGTCTGCCCTCTGTAACTTTGAATATAGCTATATTCACCCATTCAAAAACAGTTTTTAAGTAACCTGGGGCACTGAAATGCAGCTAAAAGGCTCTGTCCTTCCTCCTTACTTGGAAGGTGCTGGGAGTGTGGTGGTGGGGAGTTCCAGGTAAAGGTGGGAGCTGGCTCACTGCCGCTCAATTTCCCGACTTTCCCAATTATCCCTGTGTTGGGAAGACTCAGTATTTAACAATGCTTCTACTCTCTACTTCAGCAACACCTGTCCTTCCTTCCCTCTGCTTATCTTGTCCTAAGAGGGGGTAAGTCAAACTACTCCAACTTAAATTACCTTTCCTTGGGGTTCAGCCTCTCTAAGCCCTGTATCCAGACCTGCTCCGCCCCCTGAAACCTCCTTTTGCACAAGAAGTCAGAAACAAATCAATTCAGGATGAAATCCAGCTCTCTGCGCCACTTTCCCACACAACCTGCCTCAGGGTCCCAGCCTCCCAGAGGCTACATAACCGTCTCTGGGTCCTACAGGCTCTACGATCACCCATCTCAGAGACTATGCCACCATCCGCACAGTTGTCCAAGATAGAAATTTGTGAGCCACTCACCACACCTCCCTCTTTCTTGTGAATACATCAATGAGTCCAGTTAATTTTACCTCCTAAAGATTTCCCGAATCCATCTATTTCTGTTTCCTCCTCCAACCCCCCCCAAAAAAAACATGACCTACTTCAGTGGCCTCCTGACTGGTCTCCCCACATCCACTCCAACTGCAGGCTACATTACTCCTCTGCTTAAAACTCTTTAATGGCTTCCCACTGTCCCAAAACCCACGTCCAGGGCCTGGGAGGCTGTGGCAGGCTTGCTCCCCAACTGCCTTGCCTTCCTCACCCATGTTGAGCTCCTTCTTGCAGTCCTCCCAACTAAGACACCACCTCTGCCTGAGGCAATGCTCCCTCCAACCCCACACACCCCGCCTCCATAACCTTTAGATCTGGTCATCATCATTTCTTCAGGAAAGGCTTTCTCCAACCCAGCGGACTAGTCAGAGCCCTCTTTTACACACTCATACACCATGTACCTTCCCCTTCAGCAATTAGTCACTGGAATTTTAGTTATTTGTACAACTGATACAAATTCTATCGGTTTGTATCTGATTGTATTATTTTATGTGGCACAATAAATGCTGCCAAATTACGATACTCCACTGATTTGGGGCTTCCCTGGTGGCTCAGACGGTAAAGAATCTGCCTGTAATGCGGGAGACCCAGGTTCGATCCCTGGGTTGGAAAGATCCCCTGGAGAAGGGCATGGCAATCCACTTCAGTATTCTCGCCTGGAGAATCCCATGGACAGAGGAGCTTGCTAGGCTACAGTCCACGGGGTCGCAGAGTTGGGCATGACTGAGCAACTTGCACCACTGATCTTAAGATGCATCTTGACTTCAGAAATGTTAAGATGTGAGTCTTAGAATCAAAGAAATACGTGATACCTCGTTTCCAGCCTAGGCTAGAAACTTTAAGGGGCAAGGACTTTGTTTTTACTCATCCTGGAACCCTGTGCCCATTGTAATTTCTTCACCACCACCGCTGGCTCACAGTATATGCTATTATTACTTAACTTAATGACTGAATGTCTTGGCAGGTTCACAAAACAAAGCCATCAGTAAGGTCCAGCAGTTATTTAGGGAACACAGAATGTCAGAGCTGGAGGAGACTTCGGCAACTACCCTAGGCATTTTTTCTCAGATGAAAAAAGGGGGAATAATGGGTCCCAGGGCTGGATTCAATCTGCCCTCCAGGCCTACTCCCTTAAAAACACAATCCTTACAAGAAGCAGGTCTGTTTTTTTCACTCTAGCATACTCTCTGCGACCCACATGGTTAAACCAGGAAGTGCAACATTTTCTTGCTAGACCAGTGGTGGCTCCCCATTGCCCACCCTACAGAATCTCTCATCGGACATTCAAAGCCTTTAAACAAGAACCCATCCCACATTCTTCTAGCTCACCCTGATTCATGGCTTCCCTCCTCCTCTTTGCACAGAAAGTATTAGATTACTCCATGTCTTTTATTCTGCTTTGTCTCTTATTTTGTTCAAGATGATCCGATATTCACCTCCTTCAGGGCCTTTGTGATTATCCTCCACACAGACACCCTCCTACCTCAGTCCCCTCAGGATAAACACGGCACTGCTTTGCAGAGTGACCCGCTACTCGATGGATGTCTGCTGGGTGTTTCACATGGGGTGCATGTTTTGCTACTCAGGTGGGGGTTTCCCCACATTTAGGGACTGAGTTTTCTCCTTTTAAGTCCCTTCTGAACGTCAAGGCAGGGCCCTGTATACAAAGTGTTGTGACAAAATGCAAACTCATCCCTAACTTTATTTTTGCATACTGGAATATCCTAAAACAGACAAATGTGTGTGTATGTACTCAGGTACATCTGTATAAACTCTTTGGGTAAAAGCTGACTGTGATGGAGAGATAAGCAGTTTGGCAGAGGTCTGTGTGTCTGGAGAAAGTGAACTAGAATCAAATACTAGCACGGGAAAACCTAAACAATTTTAAAAAACTAACTCTATATGACCATCTTTAACGGAACGGAGACCCCTGGCCAGGATCCAGACACTAGCCCGTTTTGGACAGTTTCCACAGAGGAGAGAGCAATGGTATGAACATAAATTACTATGAAACATTCAAAGCCCTCCTTTCCTTGAGTCTCCCCTGTGCAACCTGTATACTTTCTTTCCTGAAACACCCCTGCCCCTATCTCACTTGATGCAGTGCCTATGTAACTTCGAGTCTTATACTTCTGGGTGAGACTCTGAAGAAGTAATTTGTGTGAGAAAACGATATAGGAAAGGGGGCTGAAAGAGAAACAGATCATGTGTCTTCCCTGGAACAAAAACACATTTGTGGGTGGGGACACACAATGAAGAGATAACCATCTGATCATCATGTGTTCACCTGGGCCAGCAGAAGGATTCCTCCCCACCCCCATACAATCAATTCTTCTCAGCGTTCACTCATGGGGGACATCTCAGAACTGAAGATTCAGAAAAAGGAACAAAAGGAGAAAAGGAGAAGACTGAAGAGACACAGAATGGAAGGAGGGGAAAAAAACCCCACCTAATTGCTAATATTTACTGAGTGCTTATTATGAGCCAGATACCATGACAAACAGTCATTTAATCCTTGCAACTATCTTAGAGGTTATCATCCCTATTTTACAGATAAAGAAACTGAGGTTCAGAGAGATCAAGTAACTTGACCATGGTTCCAAAAGATTAAATGGCAGGGGCAAGTCTGGAATCCAAGCAGTCTGATCTGAAAGAAGACTAAGCTTTCAACTACTCCACAAAGTAAGGATGATGGTACCACAGGCAGTTCTCACATTCAGACTCATTCCCCTGTTTTCTTTTTACCCCAATTCTCAAACAATCCTGAAATCCTCAGACAGCCAGGTGATCCCAAGGTTGGCCTGCTCTGACTCACTTCCTGAAGGGATCTATGCTGGAAAATGAAGGCTGGGGAGGTACACCTTTCCGAAAGAGGTAGCAGTCATCAAAAAGAAAGATACTAGGGAGGCTGAGAGACCAGCTGATTCCCCTGTGGTCGACATCCACCAGCTGCCCTTCTTTAGCTGCCCCAAACAGCACTAGGCACTCCCTCCCTGTTTTTGAGGCCATCCTAGTCCCCACTCCCCTGTACCAGCCTTTTTATTCTTTCTGCTTCCCCAAAATATTAGAAAATATTTTCCACTGCTTCTAATCCTACCATCACCTCACCACTCTCCTGATGAACAGAATGTTACTTCTGGTCTTCATCCTTCTTGGGTTGTCTCAACTTCTTCGTCTTATTTACAGTCCTCCCATCACTCCAACAGGATTCCAGAGGCGCTGGCTAGCCTGCCCCAGCCTCGCTTGTGCCTCCCCTTCCCTCACGTCCCTGGGGATTTTCTGCGGCCCCAGCTGAAGGCATAGCCTCCATCTTCATCTTTCTTTCCTTTGCTTCCTCACCTCCTAGAACCCATTCTCCTGAACTCTCTCAAGCACCTCCCCATTTTAAGAGCAGAAAGAAATCTGGGATATCCTTCTTATGCATCTTCCTTTTTTTTTTTTTTTTTT
>SJYX01010369.1:0-52456 GCA_006410675.1 Oreotragus oreotragus
GAACGGAAGCAGCGGGAGAAGCTCCCTTTGCTAGTTATTTTTCCTTGTTTGGGATATTCTTTCTAGGCTTTTAGTTTCACAATGGTGGGTGGGTTTTCTGGAGTCCATGGTTGTTTTAACGTGTGATCACAACTCATGGCTATCATACCTTTTTGGATTTTCTTGGAGATAGCAGCGTGATCAGATGTCCCAGGTCTTAGAATGCCAGCAGACAGCCGAGGGCAGTGGTTTCTGATTGAGTACAAGTATCAGGGAAGGAATTGACACGCTCCCTCTGCAAAACATAGGAAGATCCAAGCTAGGGTCGTTCCTGTGAACTGACTGGAGGACCCAGTGGAAATGGCGCAAGATCTCATACAAGGGCGTGCTTGGAGAGCTGCAGTCCTTTTGTGGGTGCAAGGTGCATTCTAAATCTTTATGTCTTGTAAGTTTTTCCTTTTCTTCCTTTGCCTCTCCACCTCCTGGTAATCCTGCTGCTGCTGCTAACTCGCTTCAGTTGTGTCCGACTCTGTGTGACCCCATAGACGGCAGCCCACCAGGCTTCCCCATCCCTGGGATTCTCTAGGCAACAATACTGGAGTGGGTTGCCATTTCCTTCTCCAGTGCATGAAAGTGAAAAGTCAAAGTGGAGTTGCTCAGTTGTGTCTGACTCTTAGCGACCCCATGGACTGCAGCCCACCAGGCTCCTCCATCCGTGGGATTTTCCAGGCAAGAGTGCTGGAGTGGGATGCCATTGCCTTCTCCACTTGGTAATCCTACCTTTGGCAAATACATGTTTACACTTTGCTACATCAGGGATGCTCTGAATCGGGCTCAGTGGTGCACTGCTTTTTGGAGATATTGCTTGTATTCTGTGTTCAACCTAACTGGTAAAATATGTTAACATTTTTCAAGTAGTGAAGTAAGTAAAATTTTGAAAACAATCCTTTTTTTCAGGATCTCTGTCTACTCTTTTTTAAAAAAAGCCCTCCATTCTCTATAATCTATCCACTTGTTTATACTCTGGCTGCAAAGATAAATTTAAAGTTGGCATAAGCATATATATATATATATCAAAGGTTGAGATAAAATTAGAAATGGGAATGAAAAAATATGCTTTTATGGTAAATTAAATGAGAATATGAAAACAAATAGCCCAGATCAGCAAACACTGAGTCTATCTTAAGGCACAGCAGCAGACCTTTAATATTAATACTTTCTTTTAGTTTGGAATTTACATTTGGCATCTTGGCATGTAGCACTTTTTCAACACTTACTAGGTAGAATATCATATCTGAGTATTGGACATAGGAAATATCAATATAAATNAGAAATGGGAATGAAAAAATATGCTTTTATGGTAAATTAAATGAGAATATGAAAACAAATAGCCCAGATCAGCAAACACTGAGTCTATCTTAAGGCACAGCAGCAGACCTTTAATATTAATACTTTCTTTTAGTTTGGAATTTACATTTGGCATCTTGGCATGTAGCACTTTTTCAACACTTACTAGGTAGAATATCATATCTGAGTATTGGACATAGGAAATATCAATATAAATGAAAATGTCTGGGAGTTTTATTTATCCATAAGTTAAATATGAGTCAACTACTTCACTGAAATTTCTTTCAAATGAATTTTTTTGTGCATGTATTTGTTGGGAAGATGTGAGATGGTGACTAAATTTTGTCTTTGATCTTCTTAATATTTTCACAAATACTTATATTACCAGTGTAAAAACTACATTTAAAACTAAAGCACAACATTTAAAAAAATGTAAGGTAATTATGCCGTAATGTTTCTAGGTTGAAGATAATTTTAAATTTCCTCTTTAAATTTTTTGTTTTTCTGTTTTCTCCAAGCTTACCATGGAGGTGGGGAGAGGAGAGGCAGAGAAGGATATAATAATTTAAGAAATTTATGTTGTTTCCATTGGCTTGTTTCTATATTTTCCAAGCTTCTTAAAAGAAAAATAAACATAATAACATGTAAATTTAGGTTTCTTATCATAATTGAGCAATCATTAATTATAAGAAGCTGCAATATAATGTTGAGAACAGTTACGTTTATTAAACCTACCTTTATCCTTTTCCAAATTACAAGTGCTAGTTGACTTATATAAAAAAACTGTGTTACAAATATCAGAATATGAGTAGATGTACTGTTCACTAATCTAAATCCCTTCTCTGGTGTGATATTTGAATATAAATATGAATGTCCAAATACCATTTATGATAGCTGCTTATACTGTAGAGGAATTAGAACCATATTTCATGTGGATAAATGGTGAGTATTTGGCAAAAGATAAAACTAAATTTCCTAATAGGGACCCAGCCTGTTCTGAACCTTTGACCATCTCACATTCTTTATTCCAGAAAAATTAGAGGGCCTGTTTCCCAAACACATACAGCTTTGTGTTTCTGTGCTTTTATTCATTCGATTCATTTTGTCTGAACTGCACATCCCCCATGTCTAACTTACGAAGTCCCATCCATCATCTTGGCCCTCTTAGCTACAGCTTCTTTAGAAGAGATGCCCTAATTTCCCCCAGTGGTGGGCAAGCACCTTTTGCACCTGAACCCCTGCAGGGTCTTCCCAGTGGTCTCCCGGCTGTGCCCACATTGTCCATATCCCGAGGCAATATCCTTCTTAAGGGATAGCATTTGTGCAGTGCCTCTCTGCCTAATAGCTGTTTAAGAAACAGAATTGAAGGAATGAATATCGATAGTTATTTTTCATTGTTTGGGATATTCTTTCTAGGCTTTTAGTCATCGCTTGCCAATCCAGTCAGTCAACAAATATTTATTACATGCCTTCTACATAGCTGGGTATCTGAAGTACTTGAGTGAAAGGGAAAGGCGTTCCCTGTCTCAATTCTAGACTAAGAAAAAGAGAGAAAAATTAAAAAACTGATGAAAATAGATAAAGGTATTGTAGACTATAACAGGGAATTTGCATGGGGAAGCCTCTGGTATTCTTCACAGAGAATGAATTGATTCATACACAAATGAATCTTCAGTATTGTTTTTTTGAAAGTACTGGCTGCGATGTCCACCAACTTCTTATAAGGTGATAATGTAAACTTTGACTTGATCTCTACAAGTGTAAAAATATTTCTATGCTGAAAGCAAGTATGTCATAGATATAAGTGCCATTCTTAATAATTACATGTTGGTAATGCTCAAGTTACTGTAAACAAAAAAAATCAATGCTACCCCCCACAATACCATAAAAATCAAATGTATTTCCAATAACTGCAGTTTTTGAGTGTGTCTTTTCTGGTTTCTGAGGTCCTCGGGGAAAAGTGAATTTAGATTGCTTCCTCTTGACAGCTATCTGTATGAGCATAATTCAAGTTGGAGGATTTTAATCAGCTGAGATTATCATAAAATATATTAGACATGTCCACATCACTGAAGTGGCTTATTAAATATAACTTTATGATTGAGAATGGCAAACAAATAGAATATGCCTGATCTTCTACACTGATCTTCACAGTGTAAATGTGTAGGTTTAATTTGTTGTTAATTTCATATTGCAGGCCCTGTGTTCCCCATCCTGCGCCTTGTTGGGGGGAGCAGTGTGCGTGAGGGCCGAGTGGAGGTCTACCATGCCGGTCAGTGGGGGACAGTCTGCGACGACCAGTGGGATGATGCAGATGCAGAAGTGGTCTGCAGGCAGCTGGGTCTGAGGTTGGTTGTTCTTGTTTTGTTTTGCTGACATTTCTAAGTTTATTACTTCCATACCCAAAGGTAGGTGTGTTTAAATTGCACATTTCTTTGAGCAAATAGAAAAAGCCACCTTTTTGATCATTGTATTTGGCTGTAGTCTCCTTGAAGAGAATGTCTGTATACCTATAGATCTAACCTGTTTATATCTGAATTCAACTGATTTTGTATCCTTAAGAATCTTAAGCCTTTTACCACTTTTTATCAGGAGCCTTTATAAGACTCCCAGGTAGTGACTAGCACGGTCAACCGCAGTAACTTACCAAAGTCATATGATGAAACTAGTTGTGAGGCTTTAACTGAAGTTCAACTTCTTTCCCCCAAATATTGTCTAAACTTTTCACCATTGCTTCCTTATTTGTTAGGTTGTGCTTAGAACAAATAATGTTTATTAATGTTCAAAGGAAATAATTCCTTTTCAGGATATGGCAATGAAGCTTGTGGAGTAAAGACAGAAAACAAATATTATGTGTTGCTTTAGTTATGGTTACTTTGCAATAGTATGTTATAATTTTGTATCCTCTGATCCTTGTCTTTAGTGATTTTGAACATTGGTATAGCAGGCCTAAAAGTTTCTCTCAAATTATACTGGCAGATCTTCTGAAAGCTGATATTTTACTTTAAATTTGAAAAAAAATATTTAGCATGTTGTGGCAGGGAGCGGTGGGTTGATGTGGAGACTTCTCAAAATGAAAACTTCTCAGTTCTTGTTTCACTTTGTCCAATTATGCATAGTCTTTGACGCTGGAGCATGAGTTTTGAACCTTGATCCGTAATTTTTTTGCAATTGTTTTTGCAACTGACCCCTCCCCCCTCCCTTTTTCAAAACTGTAGGTTAATATTAAAGTATTTTAAAACAAAATAAAGATTTTTCAACATTTTACCTGTAAATACTTTAGTGTGCACCTTTTAAAAATAAGAACATTGTCCTATATAGCCAAATTATCATCACAACGAATGTAAGAGGTAATCATTCTTACATTGTTTGATATCCTATCATATTCAAATTTCCATAGGTGTTCCCACCATGTCCTTGGCAGATGGTTTCTCTGTAGCAGAATTTAGCCCGGGGCCTTGTGGTGCATCTGAATGTTATATCCCCAGAGTCTTTTAATCCAGAACATTCTCTTGTTTTTCCTAACACTGACTTGTTGCAGAGACCAAAGAGAACACCAGTTGTTTTGTAGAATATCCTACCTTCTGGATTTGTGTCATTTCTTCCTCCTGGTGTCAGTTAGCTTACTCCCCTGGTTGTTGTAACTTCTGAAATGGGAGGCTAGATCCAAAAGTTTGATTAGATAAACATCACTCAAGTATTTGCTTCCCAGGTAGCGCTACTGGTAAAGAACCCACTTGCTAATGCAGGATGCTCAAGAGACGTGGGTTCAATTCCTGGGTTGGGAAGATCCCCTGGAGGAGGAAATGGTTACCCACTCCAGTATTCTTCCCTGGACAGTTCCATGGCCAGTGGAGCCTGGCAGGCTATAGTCCGTAGGGTCTCAAAGAGTTGAATACCACTGAGCAACTAACACTTTCAGTTTCATAGTTTTAAAAGTGATTCTAAAAATTCATGTTGTAATATAGAGTTCTTTCTTGAGAGCCAAGATTTTTTTTTGTTTTTTGTTTTTTTCACTTACATAAACAGTTCTTAAACAAAGACTGTGTTGACAAACAATAGTCTACTATCTGGAAAGAATGTAGAGATGGAATCACAAGGAAGACTATATTAATGTTGAACATATGTGTGGGTTGAGTAAAATGTTTACATCTTTCTCAAGCATTTGCTCATTGCTCTCTTTTGGATGAGGAGATTTGTGTTCAGAGAAGTGGTGAAAAGGAAAAATATCTTCAAATATTGAAGACAGCAATGATCTTCCACAAGCCTGTGTAATAACAATCTAGCTTGGCGGAGATTTTTTTTATTATAAGTACCCTAGGCTCTGAGCTGATGCTGTTCGTTTGCTTTGCTTTTCTTTCCTTTGATTTTATACTTCTCTCGTAAGCTTGCGGTACAGCAGTATTCTGCAACTGCTCTTCCTCTAGAATTTGTTTTGCTCACTTAAAGGCACAGTACTTCCAGATGAAATAATTTTTAATGTTACATGTTTCATCTCAGTGGTACTTGCTTTGTTGAATTCCCAAAGGGAAATTAAATCATGCCTCCCTGGAGTGCTGGTTACAATTTCTTTGTGAGATGCTGTCTTTGTTGACCCTCATCTTTTAATGGTGGCTGTAGATTTTGGTAGCTGGCAAGCTTCCTAAAACACAAAAGGAGTAACTGAACTTAAGATTTTTAAATTTGATTAACCCAGAACTCAGAGAAACATGAGGATCAGGAAAGGAAGCAGCCAAGTGTTAGGAAATTGAACTTGAGAATGCATACATATGCAGTGAAGTTTCAAGTAGAGACATTTTAATTGGGGTTCTTTTTGTGCACTTAACATTGAGGCATTTCCTATGTCTTTCAGAACTCTTAAAAGTGTAGCTGCTCATGGAACTGTGACATAATATTTTATTCTGTGGATATGCCATAATTTGCATAAGAATTAAAAAATTTTGAACACTTTTTTCTTCTTAGGCTTTTTTTGGCTATAAAATGATCTTACAGAACCATATTATTCAGTGGTCAAAATAAAAATTCTTCTCATACCCTTTTAAAATATTTATTTTTTCTCTTATTTTGTTGCTTATTAATTTTTAAAATATTTTACAAACATTATTGGTATGTCAAATTATTGAGCAGAAAAGAGGCCTTATTTAACAGATGAGAAAGTTAGGCTCCCTGAGATTACTCAAAGTCCCCAAATTATACTGTGAGTGAGAACTGGAATCTTGAGATTTATGGCTCCCAAAGTAGGATTTTTCCTTTCATGTTACACTGTTTGCAAAATAAGCAGGTATTAATAAGAATAAATATGAATACAGGCTGAAAGAAATAGGGAAGTCAAGAGAGAAAAGTTTATTGTAGAAGGAAATTGATGATGAGCATGTTTTAGACAGACTATATATTAATGTGCCACAGACACCTCACTGAAAATGCTCCACAAAACTGAAAGAAAGCAAATTTTTTCAGAGTCTGCTCTAAAGCCAGACACATTTTACCATCTGCTGCTGCTGCTGCTGCTAAATCGCTTCAGTCGTGTCTGACTCTGTGTGACCCCATAGACGGCAGCCCACCAGGCTCCCCCGTCCCTGGGATTCTCCAGGCAAGAACACTGGAGTGGGTTGCCATTTCCTTCTCCAATAGAGGGGATTGTTTTCCAGAAAGAAATATGGACTATTGACCAGTAAAAATGAGTTTTTCATCCAAATGTTACGTGTCACAAAATGATATTTGCGGTCAAAGAACCAATCTTTTATAACCTAACAAGTAATTCTTTTTATACAATGGAATTGCCTAACTCAATTCTTTGTCTATTCAAAGTAGTAGCTAAATCCAAGGATTGAGTTAGTCAGGTGGTACTTTTTATTTGCGATTTTTTTATGAAAAACAGACAAATTTTATATGAATACAATCAGATTAGCTAAATAGTTTTAGGAATGTTTGGATACGGATCAGACATAGGATCAATTCAGTGTTTATTGGGGATTGCTGCTATGTAGGTCAAACAACTTTGCATAAAATAACCTAATAAATTGATGTATTATACCAGAGAGCCCTTATTCCACAAATTTATTCTGTGGTCAAGTGATAAGAAAGTAGTAAAACTGGGACTCTTACTACAAATGAACTGCCAGGGCTGGTGTGGACATACTTTTCATAGTGGAAGGGAAGGGAACACACAATTTTATCAAATTTACATAGCACTTATTAGCCTTTAACAAAACATGAGTTTTATGTTGCTCTCCCTGGTATTAGACAGTCTCTTGAAGGGCATTTCTTTGGTATTCCCCCGAAAGCCAGTACAGTCCAGAGCATCAGGAAATAGGCTGAAGGACTGTGTGTATTTATAAACATTATCTTAATTTTTAATAAACTCAAAATTTAGCTGGGAAACCTAGTTTGTTTTACATCATGGTTTCCTAGTTAGTGTTTTTTTTGTTTTGTTTTGGTTCTTGAATTTATTGCATTAATTTTTCTGATTATATCAGAAAAATAAACATTTTTATGAACATTTTTTTATAAACGTTTTTGTGATCATTAAAATAATGGTTGTAAACAATGGAAAATATGGAGATACATAAGGAAGAAAATAAAACACCCAAATGATGTTTTAAGGCTGCATTGTAACATAGATAATTTTCCGAGAGTTACTGTCCCGGGCTTCTGATCTCCCGTCTAGTGTCCTCCCTTAAGGAAGGAACACAGTTTAGAGGCTATTAATTGGGCCTTTTGCTTTTTCCTAGAACCTCTGCCACATCTTTGACATATTTGAAATGCGATGTATTTCAGTTACTCTGTCCAGCCTGCCTCAAGTCACTCCCAAGTAATGAGTATTTTACCTTTGTTATTTTTTTTCTTGGGAATAGAAAGCCTCTAGTTTTTAATCTTTTAGCCTAGATTTTTAGTGCAAAGGATTTTAAGGACATGTAAAAATGCATTCTTACTGTTTTAATTTGATTATTGTAAGCTGTGCATCTTACCATATGCTCAGTGGCCATGGGTATTTCTTCTTCTGTAAATAGCTTGTTTCTCTCCATTACCCTATTTTTGATGTTGGTCGTTTTGTCTTTCATTGTGATAATAACAAATTATGATTATTTACTTCTAAGAATTTTTTTTCTTTAATTGCTTTAACAAATATATCTTTCACCTACTTTGCCTTTTGATCTGATTGTGGTGTATTTTGCTATACAGTAGTTCAAATTTATGTGTTTGGTTTATTTATTACATAGTTCAGATTTATAAGTTTGACTTTTTTTTTAGTCTTTGTTTTCTGGTTTCTCGGTTTTTGATTTTGCTCAGGAAATTCCCTTGTTACCAAGGTTATAAGAGCTTCATTGCATTGTATTAACCTTTTAGTCATCTCGTCTTCCTCTTTCCCTGCTTCCTCCCTTTCTTTCCTTCTTTCTATTTAGATTTTTAAACCATCTGGAGTTTATTTTTTGTTTCTGAGTTTGGGATCAAATTTTATTTTCTCTCCTATTGGTCCCTGGTTTTATTTTAGCACCTAATCTTGCCTCAAGAAATTATACTCACTGAAATTGTCTTTAACAGATCTGTTTCTTTTCCAGCAGTTGTCACAGGGCAGAGATCCAAGGAGACGGTTAATCGGCCTTTCTCCAAAGCTTTCCTATCTGGCTTCCCCATGACCTACATTAGTCATCCTGTCTCCTCTGCTTCTATTCTCCAACTTTCAGTGTTCTCTAAATCAGTTTCCATATTTGCTTTCATTAATCTCTTTCCTCTAGAGCAAGGGTCAACAAACATTTTCTGTAAAGGGACAGAGAGTGAGTACTCTAGACTTTCCAGTTACTCCACTGAGCTTTTGTGTAGTGCAAAAGCAGCCACAGACAATAATTTGGGAATGAGTGTGGCTTTGTTCCGATAAGACCTTATTTCTGGATAGGAAAATTTGAATTACATATGTCAAAATCGCGTTCCTGTTTTGGTTTTAAGCTCTCAAGATAGTTATAATGTAAAGAGAAAAGGTGACTTAAATAATGGGGAATAGATGCAGTATCATTGAAAAACAAATGAAAAGTATAAATACTCTAGTCTAAGAAATAAATGGCTGAAAAGGGCTGAAGATGCAATTTCTGAAGTCGTTTATCATTTTGACAGGCAGTCATGATCTTCTTCATTGAAATCTGGGGTTCTAGAGAATATGATGTCACTGAATTGTGAGAGAAGGAAATTTAGTCAAATAAATTTGAGTGAAGAGATGTTTGGCCATGAGCAACAGAGAACTGAAAATAACCGTGACTTAAACAAAACATGAGAAATGTCAGGCTGGATGAGTTACAAGCTGGAATCAAAATAGGCGGGAGAAACATCAACAGCCTCAGATATGTGGATGATGCCACTCTAATGGCAGAAAGCAAAGAGGAACTAAAGAGCCTCTTGATGAGGGCAAAGGAGGAGGGTGAAAGAGCCGGCTTAAAACTAAATATTAAAAAAGCTAAGATCATGGCATCCAGCCCCATTCCTTCATGGCAAGTAGAGGGGAAAAGGTGGAAATAGTGATAGGTTTCCTCTTCTTGGGCTCCAAAATCACTGTGGACAGTGACTGCAGCCATGAAATCAGTAGATGTTTGCTACTTGGCAGGAAAGCTGTGACAAACCTAGGCAGTGTGTTGAAAAGCAGAGACCTTACTCTGCTGACAAA
Organism: Oreotragus oreotragus; assembly: GCA_006410675.1. NCBI lineage: Eukaryota > Metazoa > Chordata > Mammalia > Artiodactyla > Bovidae > Oreotragus > Oreotragus oreotragus. Next base: position 9,980 of record SJYX01010369.1, read on the forward strand.
GGTCCATGTAGTCAAGGATATGGTCTTCCCAGTGGTCTGTCCGGTTGTGAGAAGTGGACTGTAAAGAAGGCGGAGCGCCAAAGAATTGATGCCTTCAAATTGTAGTGCTGGAGAAAACTCCTGAAAGTCCCTTGGACAGCAAGATCAAACCAGTAAATCTTAAGGGAAATCAACCCTGAATACTTGTTGGAAGGACTGATGCTGAAGCTGAAACTCCAGTCATCTAATGGGAACAGCTGATGCATTGGAAAAATCCCTGATGGTGGTAAAGATTGAGGGCAGAAGGAGAAGAGGGCATCAGAGGATGAGATGGCTGGCCGGCATCACTGATGCAATGGACATGAACTTGGGCAAACTTCGGGAGATGGTGATGGACAGGGAGGCCTGGTGTGCTGCAGTCCATGGGGTCGCAAAGGGTCGGACACGGCTGGCTGACTCCCAACAACAGCAAAGACAAGAGTCTATTTCTCTCTCCGGAGACCAGAGATGACAAGGTTGGTACAGTGGTTCCACAGTCATCAGGGCCCCAGATTCTAGCTGTAGCTCTTTCATTCTTAGTTTGGTGCGTTGTGGACCAAGATAGCTACAATGGAGTGAACTGATAAGGAAAATTATAAATTAATCGTAAGTTTACCTTTGCCAGAGGCAAAAGAAGAAACAGGTCAGACTAACCTTTGATCTGACTTATGTTCTTATGTTTGTTCAGTGGCATTGCCAAAGCATGGACTCAGGCATATTTTGGGGAAGGGTCTGGCCCAGTAATGTTGGATGAGGTACGCTGCACCGGGAATGAGCTTTCCATTGAGCAGTGTCCAAAGAGTTCCTGGGGAGAGCATAACTGTGACCATAAAGAAGATGCTGGAGTGTCCTGTACCCCACTAACAGGTAGGAACTTCACCCTGTCAACCTAGCCACTGTTGCCTTTGCCCCTATTTGGTCTTAACTTCCTTCCTCAATTTAGCTAATATTACTGAATGAACTTACAAATAAATTCCCCAAATAAGACATAAAAAGAATATATACTGTATATTAAAATGCTATCTCTTTATTTATAGATATTTCTGAGGTTTTTCAGTTGAAAGCTACACAATCCTATGAAGTAATTAAGAACATATGATCTTGTTGCAATACATAGTACCCAGTAGTCAGAATCAGTGTGCAATAATAAATTTAGGATGTTAGGTATTATAATTATATATTTAGTCCGTTCATTTATTAGCCTGTCTTGACTCTCAGAATGTGTTTATAGCTGGTAAACTATTTTGATGGGATTTTGACTAAAGCACACCATTAAAGAATCAGGTTAATCTTTGCTGTGCTGAATATTCAGACTGTTCCAAATCCCAGCATGCTTGTCAAGCTATGTCTTGTGTTGCAAGAAGGACATGTCTGAGTGCCAATGAGTGTATGTGTATGTTCTTAACTGTTTGGGGGGAAGAAGAGAGAAATGGACGGGCAAGAGAAGTTGGGTCATCACAAATCTGTTGTTTCTACAGCAAAAAGAGCTTGAAGAAAAAAATTAGGGCTTTAGTATTTCTTTAAAAAAGTCAAATGAAATACTTCTGAGAGACTGTGAAATGCTGAAGGTCTACTTTTTTAGTTACATAGTTCTGTACGCACTGTTGTTTTATTAGAATAACACATTTATACACAAAATAAATAGAAAATGTATACCAGATTGTAAGCCAGAGCACTTTATCTTCTTGAGCCTCCATTTCCTCCTGTTTCAAATGAGGATAGTCTTGTAGTGTTGCTGGGGTGGTCAAATGAGGTAACAGGAGTAACAATGCTTTGCAAACAGTGAAATTTTACATTAGTAATGATTCTATTGCTAGGAGACCTTAAGTTACTTTGAATGATCCCAGAGATTCATGAAAAGGATGACTTTCCCCCAAGATTATTTATGTATTCCATTTGGGAGGAGGGACAGTGTTTGGATTATTTTGGATGGAAATGGCCTTTTATACTTTTTGGGGAATGAATTTATTATATTGTGTATATGCTTAGAAGCTCTTTACAGGATTTTCTGGGAATTAACTATTCATTTAATTTCAGAAGATTCAATTTAGATTTGTATTATCGACAAAAGAACAAAGACAAAACGTGCACCCTAGTTTTTATTCCAGGGGATCTTCCTGACTCAGGAATCAAACCTGGGTCTCCTGAGTTGCAGATGGATTCTTTACCATCTGAGCTACCAGGTATTTTATGAATACCTAAGGAATAATAATAAATACTTTGACATGACTGATCACTCTTTAACCAGAATAGCTTATTCTGTCTTCTTATTTCAGTATTTTTTCATTCACAGTAAAATTTTTCAGCTATTTCCAAGTTACTGTGTTTTTATACTTTTTAAATTTAAATGACAAATATTGCTCATACTTAAGGAGATTAAAGCTGTAAGAAATTTCCCAAGTACTATTTAATCTGGAGAAATCTAAATAATTACTTTGGAATTATATCAGGGTATATTTTTCTACTTAGACACAGGAGTACAAATAAAAGGGAAAGTATTTTGTTAGGACAGATATGTGTTATGACTTTGTTCAAAAACAATCCCATTAATGACCTCAGATCACTGAGCACAGTTCTATGTTTGTCTGCTTAGCCGCTTCAGCTGTGAACACCTCTTTGCAACCCTATGGACCGCAATCCGCCAGGCCCCTCTGTCCATGGGATTCTCCAGGCAAGAATCCTGGAGGGGGTGCTGTTTCCTTCTCCAGGGGATCTTCCTGACCCAGGGGTTGAACCTGGGTCTCCAGCATTGGAGGCAGACTCTTTACTGTCCAAGCTACCAAGGACAATTCTAGTAGGAGTTTAAAAAAAGGTCTAGAGGGAGATCTGGGTAGGATGATATTTCTCATGAAATTAAAATGTTGCTCTGCCTTTTCTGGTCATTATTTGCTCAGTCTCTGTGTCTCCTTCTTGTTGCAGATGGTATCATCAGACTTGCAGGTGGTGAAGGCGGCCACGAGGGTCGCCTGGAGGTGTATCTCAGGGGACAGTGGGGGACTGTCTGTAATGACGGCTGGACTGATCTTAATACCTATGTGGTTTGCCGGCAGCTGGGATTTAAGTAAGATCTATTGATACAAGATAGCTAAATGCCAAGCTATATTTTTAAAAGTCTTATTTTGTTACCCTTACTTGTAACGTCTATAATACTAACAATATATATTCTCAATCATTATCTACCTGTTTGTTCTACCTACCTTCCTACCCCTCTTATCTACCTATCTATGTATAGAAGTTCAGCAATTAAAAACAATAACATTCTCTTTGATGATAAATAAGCATATCTTGCTGTTTATCTCATTTGCCTTTCCTGCCACCACCCCTCTTCTTGAATACCTGGTTGGAGCCATGGATGATTTTTAAGTCCCGTTCTGTCTGTTTAAGTAAGACTGTATGCTGTGAATGATCAGTTTTATTCTGATGCATTGCTGCTATTGGATGTTGTTAGTAATAACATCACTGTGTTTAAAATTGCAGAGAAGTCCAATGTCAAATTCTTTGGTATTACATTATTTCCTTTCTCATAATGTGATGATAATTATCACTTTTATTTGAGAAAAACAGCTTTCTTGTCATGAGATGACCTTTTGAACTCACCCTTGACCTCATTCTCTTAAAAACTGAGTATCATACTTTGAGCAATATATTTCATGTCACACACATAATGCATTCCAGAGTAAAGACCTAAGTTGCTTGAAGTAATTGCAAATGATGCCTTTGAGCTAATATCTGAATGAAGCCTATGAATGCCCATTCTTTCTTATTTTCCCTATTTTTATGTCATACTTGAAGTAATTGTCTGATGTTTAAAAGAAATAAGCAAAATTATATTATTTCAGCTTCAGATAGAATTAATTGCAAATATTTATTAAAACTTAAAAATCTGCTTTCATTCAAGTTAAACATTCAAGCTATGTTTAAACATATATTTTTAAAGTTGTAAAAGTAATATAAAATTTTAGAGATTTGGAAAAAAGAGAAAATAAAAAACTACCCCCAATTTTTCCATTATTAAAACTTGTGTATAACTTTGTAACAGCTCTAGTAGTAGATATATAATTTTACTATTCACTTTTTTCCTTTATATTACTGTAGTCATAATTTTTGATAACATGACTGATGATGTTCATATTGTAATTTACTTAATATTTAAATTAGTTTAAATTTTCCTGTTGTAAATAATGACATCACAAAGGTATAGATGTATATGATTGACAAATATTTTGAATTTTCATGGGCAGTGCAGTTAATTATAATTATGAGGTCAAGGGCTATGACATACTAGCCAAATAAATATTGACATTTAATTAACAAGAATTACTTTAAAATCCCATTTCATCTGAGCTAATCTCTGTTAGTCTGAGAACTGTATCCCATTTTCGCAAGTTTAGAAAAATTCAAAAATATTATTGTGTACTGTTCTCATATTTTTCCTTATGAGTGAAAACAATTGAATGAATGCTGATTTTTTTCTCCATTTTTTAATTTATTTTGTTTCACAGATACGTTCAGTTTTTCTTGCATATACAGAGTATCAGAACTTAATGGTTCTGAAAGTGTTCTCAATATTTGTTAAAATTCTAAATGATTGTGTTAGAAGGTAGAATAGGCGCCTGCTACATTTACATTTTAGTTTACAGAGGAATTTCTGAAAGAGAATGCTCTTTTGGAATGAAAAAGAGGGTGAACTCTGGGTTTCTCCATACAAACAAAATCCCAAAGTAAAATGGCGTCTTGCTGTCTCTTACGTAATTGACATGAAAGGATGTAATCAGATTGCGGCATTTTGTGGAAACCTGGTGTAAGTTGAAAGTGATAGCAGTATGGAATTTAGGATAATTACTTTTCTAGCTAAGAATTGATTAGTCAGCAAAATAGAAGTCTTAGAATGACATTGAAAGTTGCATTGTTTTTAGTTTACAGAGGAATTTCTGAAAGAGAATGCTCTTTTGGAATGAAAAAGAGGGTGAACTCTGGGTTTCTCCATACAAACAAAATCCCAAAGTAAAATGGCGTCTTGCTGTCTCTTACGTAATTGACATGAAAGGATGTAATCAGATTGCGGCATTTTGTGGAAACCTGGTGTAAGTTGAAAGTGATAGCAGTATGGAATTTAGGATAATTACTTTTCTAGCTAAGAATTGATTAGTCAGCAAAATAGAAGTCTTAGAATGACATTGAAAGTTGCATTGTTTTAATTTATTGAAATGTTCATCATGTTAAATAAATTTAATAAATAAGTACATGGGAAAAAGTTAGGAAAGTTCATCTTTCAGACTGAAAGATCTCTTCCTAGTCTTAGTACAAAAATAATAAAATGGAATGGAAGTGACTAACATAAAATTTATGAATTAGAGTGTAATTATCTATATAGACCAATTGAAAGACACTTCAGATCTCTTTTAGCTCAGGGACTTCTGGAGGCTTGTTTGGATTTTACAAAACAAAATAACCAAACTGGGGAGAAGATGGACGAAGTAGAGATTGACTTATTTGCTAATTTTTAATTTTGTGGATCTTTCTTATTTCTACAATGTGTGTATATATATATATATTATAATACACTTAGAGTTTTTCAGTAGGGGAGTGTGACAAATAAACTCAATTGAAACACAAATATAATTCATGAAAGTTTAAAAAATCAGATTTATGTAACCTTATAAAAACCACTGTTATTACTCTGATTTTGATGGGTTAAAATCCAGGTTTCATCATGGATTGGAAAGATTCTTGAGAAAACACTGAACCAATACATACATTTTGTTTTTATTTTTATTTATTTGTTTTCTTTGAATGCGTCATGCAGCTTTCAGTATCTTAGTTCCACTACCAGGAATTGAACCTGCAACCCTTGGCAGTGAATCTGTGGAGTCCTAACCACTGAACCTCCAGGAAATTCCTCACATGGTTTATTTTGGAAGACAGGATAGGAAAGGGGCTTAGAGAGCTAATGAAATCAAATGCACTCAGAAGGCTTTCAGAGGCTGATATAAGAGTTCTCACTTTCTGGTGCACTGTGTTATTTCCATGGTCAGGAATTTGACATTGATCTGTCTGCATTCTCTCTGGATGGTGGGTTAAATTGTAGACAAAACACAAGAATGCTTGGGGGAATAGGATTAATTATCTGCTCGTTACCCATTCAATCAATCAAACATTGTTAAGATCATCAAGATATGTGATGTAGTGAACACTGCTGTTAGAACTGAGTTCTCGGGATAGGAGAAAGAACAAATGCTTACCCTCTGAAGTCATGACACTTAATGAGGTTGCTTGTTTCATGGTTTGTGTTTCCTTGAAACAAGAGACAGCAGTTGTGTGCATGTTTGTTTTATTGCCACAGATATGGCAAACAAGCCTCTGCAAACCACTTTGAAGAGAGCATGGGACCCATATGGCTGGATGGCGTCAGTTGCTCAGGAAAGGAAGCCAGTTTCCTTCAGTGCTCGCGGAGACCCTGGGGAAGTCATGACTGCAGCCATCGGGAAGATGTTAGCATCTCCTGCTACCCCGGTGGGAACGGATTCAGAGTCTCCCTGGGTGAGATCCTGCACAGCTCTTGACTGTTCATATTCCAGTAGCCACTGCACGTCTAGCCACTGGTCTCTGGCTTTTCAAAAAGTCTATTTTCCCAGATGCTCTAATTTTTAGTAATTTTATCTCAGAGAAAAATAGTCTTTTGAGTCTTTCCACCAATGTTACAAAATTTTACTCCTAATTTTTCTCTACCCATGAGCCTACGTTTCTCATGTATCTGAAAGACAGAAGAAACTGCAATGTCCATTCCCCAACGGATTAGTTACCTATTCTGCCTCGCATTTACCTTGAATTCTAATGAACTATTTGAGAAAGGATTGAAAATAAATCAGAACAAAACAAAAGGTCTCTTTCCCACCCTCCGTGATTCATTTGTCTTCAGTCCTGAGGCCTTGTCAATCATTGCTTGCCAGCCAGCCATTGCTGTGTCCTAACATAGATCTTTCAAGTTTCTCACTGAACCCCAAGGTGGATTCATTGGATTAAACAGCCCACCTATCTTCCTAAGATATCCTGTTACTAATAACCCATCAGCATCACTTATTACCCCTCATTCCAAATTTCTTCAGACTTATAGTCAGATAAAAGGTACTTAGCTCATTTAGCAGTCTAAAATATTCGTGTGTAGTGTTAATCGCTCAGTGTCCAACTTGTTCCACCCCATGGACTGTAGCCTGCCAGGTTCCTCTGTCCCTGGGATTTCCCAGGCAAGAATACTGGAGTGGGTTGCCATTTCCTTTTCCAGGGGATCTTCCTGACCCAGGGGTCCAACCTGGGTCTCCGGCATTGCAGACAGATTCTTTACCATTTGAGCTACAGAGAAGACCTTAAATATTTTTAGATGAAGGTCCCTTTGTGAGCAGAGAGCAACTACTATATATCCTTGACAGACTTAACATCTGATGAGGAGGCCAGAATAAATATGAATGAAAAGTACAGAGGGAGATATTCAGAAGACTTGCCAGGACTCTACCATAGCTCTGTTTGTATCTATACATGCATGTTTTTGGTACAGAAATGTTGAAATAACCACTGGTGGTCCTTAAGTCTCACCTCAGGCTTGAGTCAGCCCCTTTTATATCCTCCCGTTTTGAGACTGTGAAGCTGGAATCTTCATATTATAAAATAATGGGATGTGTTGAATCCCACAGTATTAACTATTCCCTGGTGGCACAGTGGTAAAGAATCTGCCTGCCAGTGCAGGAGATGTGGGCTTAATCCCTGGGTCGGGAAGGAAATGGAGAAGGAAATGGCAACCCACTTCAGTATTCTTGCCTGGAAAATTCCACAGATAGAGGAGCCTGGCAGACTGCAGTCCACGGGGTCACAAAGAGTGGGACACGACTGAGCATGCAGTTAAACACGCATACTTCAATTTGTCAAAGTGTATGTTGATTCCCCATTGTACTCTGACCTGTGAGATCATAGTGATGTATTTCGCTAATCTAGCACTAATGATACCAGGTAGAAATACAGCATTTTACCCTGTCCCTCATAGGTCATATTTTAAATTGTTTCTGTTTGGTCTCCTCCCTTGCTACTTTCTTCCTATAAAGGATTTATGACCCTGCTAGGATTATGTGATGAGTAGTTACATGTGGTTAGGAGAGATAGAGCCTGTTTGCTAAAAATGGAACCTCTTAGCCCCAGATAGCAGGTATTTGGATCATGGAGTGATCTATTCAGGCATATTCCATCAGTACTCCATGTGATGAAGTATTATAAATACTATGCGTGTGTTCTAAGCCACTTCAGTCGTGTCTGACTTTTTGCAACCCTTTGGACTATAGCCCGCCAGGCTTCTTTGTCCATGGGGCTCTCCAAGCAAGAATACTGGAGTGGGTTGCCATGCCCTCCTCCAGGGGATCTTCCCAACCCAGGGATGGATCGACCCCCAACCCCCCACCCCGTCTCTTTTCTCTCCTGCATTGGCAGGTGGGTTCTTTACTACTAGCGCCACCTGGGAAGCATACCAACTACTACAGTCTCAGTTCTTTGAAGACCTGTGTGGTTAAATATACACATACAGTTAGGACAACTAATCCTTTCAATTTCCTTAAAATCTTTAATTTTCTGAGATTATATTGATAGATATATTTTTAAAAAATTTAAAAAGTTGAGGGTGATAATTATTAATAAAATATGAGATCATTATTATGAATTCTTTGGTTCTAATTTTGGTAATACATTAACTGCATGTGACTGGTGATAGAAGCAAGATCTGATGCTGTAAAGAACAATATTGCATAGGAACCTGGAATGTCAGGTCCATGAATCAAGGCAAATTGGAAGTGGTCAAACAAGAGGTGGCAAGGGTGAACGTCGACATTCTAGGAATCAGCGAACTAAAATGGACTTGAATGGGTGAATTTAACTCAGATGACCATTATATCTACTACTGCGGGCAGGAATCCCTCAGAAGAAATGGAGTAGCCATCATGGTCAACAAAAGAATCCGAATTGCAGTACTTGGTTGCAATCTCAGAAACGACAGAATGATCTCTGTTCGTTTCCAAGGCAAACCATTCAATATCACAGTTATCCAAGTCTATGCCCCAACCAGTAATGCTGAAGAAGCTGAAGTTGAACGGTTTTATGAAGACCTACAAGACCTTTTAGAACTAACACCCAAAAAAAGATGTCCTTTTCATTATAGGGGACTGGAATGCTAAAGTAGGAAGTCAAGAAACACCTGGAGTAACAGGCAAATTTGGCCTTGGAATGNGTTTTATGAAGACCTACAAGACCTTGTAGAACTAACACCCAAAAAAGATGTCCTTTTCATTATAGGGGACTGGAATGCTAAAGTAGGAAGTCAAGAAACACCTGGAGTAACAGGCAAATTTGGCCTTGGAATGCGGAATGAAGCAGGGCAAAGACTAATAGAGTTTTGCCAAGAAAATGCACTGGTCATAGCAAACACCCTCTTCCAGCAACACAAGAGAAGACTCTACACATGGACATCACCAGATGGTCAACACCGAAATCAGATTGATTATATTCTTTGCAGCCAAAGATGGAGAAGCTCTATAGAGTCAACAAAAACAAGACCAGGAGCTGACTGTGGCTCAGATCATGAGCTCCTTATTTCCAAATTCAGACTTAAATTGAAGAAAGTAGGGAAAACTGCTAGACCATTCAGGTCTTGCTTTAGTGGCACCTAATACGACAGAGATATCAGTCAATAACTACCCAGTTACATGTGGATCATTGATAAATTACTGGCAGAAATATTCCTCCATAGGGATTCACTTTGCTGTGTCATTCTAAGCTGACTTGGTTCTCACTCCTCCTCCATGGCATCTTATCTTTACCCACATCCACCCAACACTGTGGAAGATGCCAGTAATACTTTAACACATTGCTTTGTAAAAGTCATCTGCTGCACACTCTAAAGTCCCCTGGTGACTCTGAGCTCAGCCAGGTGGCATGCTCTAGTGCAATGAGAACTGGAGAGGAATGAGCCAGATGAGTGTTGGGGAAATGAGCCACCTAACAATGGCAGCCTTTACTTTCTTGGGCTTCAAAATACTGCAGCCAGTGACTGCAGCCATGAAATTAAAAGACACTTGCTCCTTGGAAGAAAAGCTATGACAAACCTAGACAGCATATTGAAAAGCAGAAGCATTACTTTTCCTAAAAACATCCATATAGTCAAAGCTTTGATTTTTCCAGTAGTCATGTATGGATGTGAGATTTGGGACCATAATGAAAGCTGAGTGCTGAAGAATTGATGCTTTCGAAAGGTGGTGTTGGTGAACTCTTGAGAGTCCCTTGGACAGCAAGAGGATCCAATCAGTCCATCCTAAAGGAAAGCAACCCTAAATGTTCATTGGAAGCACTGATGCTGAAGCTGAAGTTCTAATACTTTGGCCACCTGATGTAAAGAACTGACTCACTGGAAAAGACCCTGATGCTGGGAAAGATTGAAGGCAGAAGCAGAAAGGGGCGATAGAGGATGAGATGGTTGGATGGCGTCAGTGACTCAATGGACATGAATTTGAGCAAGCTCCAGGAGTTGGTGAAGGATGGGGAAGCCTGGCGTGCTACAGTCCATGGGGTCGCAAAGAGTCGGACAGGACTGAGTGACTGAATAAAAACAACAAAATCTCTCTGAACTTTGGATAGATAATCTGTAAAATGGGCTGAAGGATATCACATCATCAGGATATTTTGAAGACCAAATGAAAAAAGAAAAGGTATGGGAATGTGATTAGGAGATAAAATAAAACTATAAAATTCTGCAGAATCACATGTGGTTATTTTACTGTCAGAGAGGTAGATACACAACATTATTTTTTTCTCTTTTGTGAAGAATAATTATGAAGGGATAAATTTGGAGACCCCCTAAGAAAACTTGTTAGTGCAAGAATTTTTTTTTTTTTTTTGGCCACACTGCACAGCATGTGGGACCTTAGTTTCCTGACAAGGGACTGAGCCTGTGTCCCCTACACTGGACCACCAGGGAAGTCCCCTTAGTGCAAGAATTTTATACTTTAAAAAAAAATCACTTGATAGAAAAGAGATATTACTGCTCTTCTACCAAACTGAGAAATGCTTTATTCTGGTCGTAGTATGACACAATATTGCAATAGATTTTGGGGGCTGGTTCTTTAGGACATTTTTTTTGACCATTAGGTCTCAGGATATATTTAAATGGTGAAAAGAAAAAATATTCTTTGAGGTGACTGTAACTACTCTTTGATTTGCTGAGATGAGTATATATCTATTTAACCCTTAAGAAATGGCAAGGGGTGAACAGAAGGCATTATGGGTGGATCATCGGAGCCTTTTCCAAAAAGCCACGTTTATTTTCTAGTGTTTAGACTGCCGAGACAAGGAATTCTCTCCAACGTCCAATTCATCATCCTCCTTACTCACTGTAAAATCAATCTGTTCTGTTTGTATGACATAAACAACAAGTCATTTCTCAAGAATGAGGCAGACCATATGTGAAGGTGTTTTGGAAAAGCACAATAGGGAATACGCCAATCAAAGGAGCATCTGCATTTTATTTCAATGTCAAATCACATGTGAGTTATAAAAAGGAAAGTGTATCACTTGTATTGAAGAATAACTTTCCTGTTGTGATATTTATAGTTAACTCATACCTTCCCTAAGCAACAAATGGATGCCAGTCATGTAAATGAATGGGTCGAGAACAAAAAAAGGAAGTCATTCTGTGTGGGCAGCAACATGTGCATTTAACAAACATCTCAGCATCTGCCCTCTATTCACTTGCTTGGTTGGACGAAATTTACAACAACCCATTATACGTATTTTCCTGAGAATCAGCACTTTCTCCTGAACGTATTAATAAATATCAAAGCAGCTTGCAATTGATTGAAACAGGATTTTTTTTTTTTTTTGGCCACACTGCACAGCATGTGGGACCTTAGTTTCCTGACAAGGGACTGAGCCTGTGTCCCCTACACTGAACCACCAGGGAAGTCCCCTTAGTGCAAGAATTTTATACTTTAAAAAAAAATCACTTGATAGAAAAGAGATATTACTGCTCTTCTACCAAACTGAGAAATGCTTTATTCTGGTCGTAGTATGACACAATATTGCAATAGATTTTGGGGGCTGGTTCTTTAGGACATTTTTTTTGACCATTAGGTCTCAGGATATATTTAAATGGTGAAAAGAAAAAATATTCTTTGAGGTGACTGTAACTACTCTTTGATTTGCTGAGATGAGTATATATCTATTTAACCCTTAAGAAATGGCAAGGGGTGAACAGAAGGCATTATGGGTGGATCATCGGAGCCTTTTCCAAAAAGCCACGTTTATTTTCTAGTGTTTAGACTGCCGAGACAAGGAATTCTCTCCAACGTCCAATTCATCATCCTCCTTACTCACTGTAAAATCAATCTGTTCTGTTTGTATGACATAAACAACAAGTCATTTCTCAAGAATGAGGCAGACCATATGTGAAGGTGTTTTGGAAAAGCACAATAGGGAATACGCCAATCAAAGGAGCATCTGCATTTTATTTCAATGTCAAATCACATGTGAGTTATAAAAAGGAAAGTGTATCACTTGTATTGAAGAATAACTTTCCTGTTGTGATATTTATAGTTAACTCATACCTTCCCTAAGCAACAAATGGATGCCAGTCATGTAAATGAATGGGTCGAGAACAAAAAAAGGAAGTCATTCTGTGTGGGCAGCAACATGTGCATTTAACAAACATCTCAGCATCTGCCCTCTATTCACTTGCTTGGTTGGACGAAATTTACAACAACCCATTATACGTATTTTCCTGAGAATCAGCACTTTCTCCTGAACGTATTAATAAATATCAAAGCAGCTTGCAATTGATTGAAACAGGGAATGATTAAAAAAAAGGATTAGCAGAGTTCTAGGAAGAATTTATTTTTTGATAATTGGTACTGGATAGAGATTGAAAGGAAGCGAGTTCTAATCCCATTTCCACTCCTTATTAGCTGTCTGACCTAAGGCCAAGTCACTTAACATCTATCAGTCTCGGTTTGATCCCAGCATAAACCAACGGAGCTGAACAAAATCATCTCCGAGATCCTGCTCTAAAATCCTATGACTCTCTGGTCGTTTAGGCACCAAGTCGTCTTTGAATGCTAATGGAAACATTCTGAGATGCCCTTGTATGGAGTTCAGGCCCCAGTAATGAGGAGGTACCTCTGAAAACCATGGTAACTTCTTTAAACTACCCAAGTGGTGGCCCCTGCCTTGAAGCAGTCATTAGCACTATTTCCAGAAGAATTTAGCAGAATCTCTGATGTACTCCATCAGAGAAATCACTGCACACGGATGAAGGGCATGAGTGCGTTAGGAAGCAGGGTAGGCAATGAGATTCTGAGGCTATACTTAGGCGGGTAAATAGGTGTTTATTTATGTAATTAACTGAGTGGACACTGTAAACATTCTCACTAAAGTCTTTCCTCTAGTAGGAAAATGAATCAAATCTTCCCAGTGGGCAATATATTTTCTGACCTGAAATATGTGTTTTTGCTTTTGAATTGTGGTGCTGGAGAAGACACTTGAGAGTCCCTTGAACTGCAAGGAGATCCATCCAGTCAATCCTAAAGGAAATCAGTCCTGAATATTCATTAGAAGGATTAATGCTGAAGCTGAAGTTCCAATACTTTGGTGCCTGATGCGAAGAGCTGACTCATTGGAAAAGACCCTGATTCTGGGAAAGATTGAAGGCAAGAAGAGAAGGGGGTGACAGAGGGTGGGATAGTTGGGTGGCATCACCGACTCAACACACATGAATTTGAGCAAGCTCCAGAAGACAGTGAAGGATATAGGAGCCTGGCGAGCTGCAGTCCATGGGGTCACAAAGAGTCGGACACGACTTAGCAACTGAACAACAACAAATGTGTTGTTGCTGAGTCGCTTCAGTCGTGTCCGACTCTGTGTGACCCCAGAAACGGCAGCCCACCAGGCTCCCCTGTCCCTGGGATTCTCCAGGCAAGAACGCTGGAGTGGGTTGCCATTTCCTTCTCCAATGCGTGAAAGTGAAGGCGCTCAGTCATGTCCAACTCCTAGTGACCCCATGGACTGCAGCCCACCAGGCTCCTCCGTCCATGGGATTTTCCAGGCAAGAGTACTGGAGTGGCGTGCCATTAGGTACGCATATAATTTTATTCATCATTAATGTGGACTTGAGGTAGCTCCTAAGACACATTTCCGTTAGCTGGACTGGAACAGAATATGTGTCCCCTACAAAGCACTGGTGAGACTCTTGCATCCGTTGGTTTTAATGCCAAATATTAACAAGAGGCAGTACAGGAAGTGCGGAGGGTAAATTGGTGGCCATGGCTGCTGAGGGTATCCAACTTAAATCATTTCAGCATAAGAGCTTATAGAAGAGAAGGAATTTCTATCACCAAGTATCAAAATATAAAATCCTGTGAAAAGGCTTGGAGGGCCTGGCTGAGACCGTGTGCCTACCCCTGAATCAATCACAGTTGTCATAGGAACATAACACAGGTCACAGCCCAATGCCTTGGGGTATGTAGGTGGTATGTGAGTAGTGCAGTCATAAAAGAGGGTGAGTGAAGGAATTCTTAGGGAAGAAACATCTTCAACAGGTAGAAACAATAGTCACCACGGACAAACAGACACAGAACATCACAGTCATTTTGTCCCATTGCTCTTTTCTCCAGAAAATTCCTTCTGGAAATGCCAAAATTCTTAATTTACTCTTATTTTTTATGTATTAATTCAATAAATATTTATTAAGTGCTGGCAATTTATCAGTCGTTGAGAGTAGGCCAGGAAGAACGCAATAGACTGAATCTCCATTCCTGTGAAATTTATTAAACTTACTGTCCAGTGGGAGCTTCCCAGGTGGCACAGGTGTTAAAGAACCTGCCTGCCAGTGCAGGAGACATAAGAGACGCACTTTCAGTCCCTGGATGGAGAAGATCCCCTGGAGAAGGAAACGGCAGCCCACTCCAGTACTCTTGCCTGGAGAATCCCATGGACAGAGGAGCCTGCTGGGCAACAGTCCATGGGGTCACAAAGAGTCGGACCTGACGAGTGACTTAGCACGCAGGCACTAGTCAGGGAGGGGCTTATGGGACACCCAGTGACCATGTTTTGCCTGGCACGAAAAGGTATGCAGAGTGTAAAAGGAGCAGATGGCAGTCAGAGCCAGGCCCTGAAGGCACACAAATGGAAGTCAACCACCTCGTACTAAAGCACCCAGGGACACCTTGGCAATCTCGTGTCATCTGAAATAGAAGCCTAAGGACTTCCATGGTGGTCCAGAGGTTGAGCGTCTGGACACGGGTTCGATCCCTGGCCCTGGAACACCCCCCATGCTGCAGGGCAACTAAGCCCACGCACCACGAGTACTGAATCCCCGTGCCTACAGCCTGTGCTCCGCAACACTAGAAGCCACGGCAGTGAGAAGCACATACGGCGGAACTGGAGAAGACCCCCACTCGCCGCACCAGAGAGAGCTCACGCGCAGCCAAGACCCAGCGCAGCCAAAAATAAATGCGTAAACGTTCTCAAAAATTAAAAAATCATATATGAGCAGAAGAGAGGCGTCTGCTCACAACAGCGTATAAAATCTCAAAGAAGAAACTTAAGAATCCTGCAAGTGTTGGCTCCGAGGCTCAGAAGAGCCGACTGCGATACAAACCCCAGCAAGCAAGGGCCCAGAGGACGTTCATTTATGATCAGCCGACACCATGGGCAGCGGGCCTACTGGGCGGAGACGTGCTGGAAGCAGGTTCTGTTTTACACACTCGGAGGCAACTTGATTGACTCTCTTTCTGTTTGAGAAAATCTAGCAGGCTTAACATTGTATTTTGGAAATTTGGGGAAAAAATGGTTTTCAGCTACAAACAAGATAATGTTTCATTTGACTAGTTAAAGGTCTGGTATGTTAACAAAGGAAAAGAATAGAAGCCGTGATTTACTGAAATTTTAGCAATTTACCAGCATCAGCATGTGAAAGGAGGCAAATTTTGGGACAGGAAGGGGAAGAGATAGACCTTGTGTGAGAGAGAAAAGATATTTTCACTGAGATTCACTGCACAGGGGCAGCAAGTACTTCCCGCACAAAGTCACATATATCTTTGAAGCTGGGTAGTACAGTATTCTGTGTTAAATGCATTTTATGGGGATTTGGAGAGGATTTAGGTAAAGGCTGCCCCCATAAATGATTTACCAGCTCTAATAAAACATCAAGGAAATTGTTCAGATTGTATCTCAGGCCATTTAAAACACAACGCATTTATAGAGGTCTCAGCAGCCCCCATATCCTCAACTCTGGTTTAAAAGAAATGTTTGGAGTGGTTAATTATCCCATATTCCTTTAAAAAAAAAATGATAGCAATTTCAAGACAAAGGAGAAGTTGGAAGCGAATAAACAGGTAGGACAACCAAGGGGGCTGGGAGAGAGAGAGACAAGCTGAGCGATCACTCATTTTACCCTCTTATTCATTCACCCAATAAATATTTACTGGTTGCCTGTTATAACCCAGGTATTTTTAAACTAGGGCCTAGAGACCCAGGAGCGATCAGACAAGCAGGGTTTCTGGGAGGGAATGTATGAAGGAAATGACAATCTATCCCAGCATTCGTGCCTGGGAAATCTCATGGGCAGAGGAGCCTGGCAGGCTACAGTCTATAGCACTGCAAAGGCTTAGCAACTAAACAACAACAGCAACACAGCTAATTCAACTTGATGTGCAGCAGAACATTGTAAACACGACAATACTGTAACGCAACTATCCTCCAATTACAAGTTTTTACCAAAGGGTTTCTGTGTGCCTACAGCTTCTTTTTAGTGAGAGAACACAGAAATATGCAAATCAATGACTTGAAAATAAATATAAGTGATTAACTTAAACTGTGGTAAAAAGGAAGAAAGCTATGAGAAAATAAACTACCAGAGGGGAGAAGGGTACCCCTTTATGTAGGATTTTCAGGAAAGAACTCTCTGGAGCAGGAAAATCTGTACTAAGTCCTGCAGTACGTACTTCTATCCTACTAAGATCCCAGAGAACATTCCAGACAAAGGAGGCATCTAGTGGAAAGACCTTGATGTGATAAAGAGCTTGGTGTGTTTGAAGAACACATCCTCCTGTGACTGATGCTTCCTATTTTAGCCTTTGCAAAAGACATTTTATTCAAAATTTATTATTATTAATATTAGTTGTCTTTATCAAAAATCTATACACACCAAGTGATTGTCCAGGCTGTCTTATTTAAATTATCTCTCAG
The DNA here is from genome assembly GCA_006410675.1 of Oreotragus oreotragus. Classification (NCBI taxonomy): domain Eukaryota; kingdom Metazoa; phylum Chordata; class Mammalia; order Artiodactyla; family Bovidae; genus Oreotragus; species Oreotragus oreotragus. Next base: position 27,263 of record SJYX01010369.1, read on the forward strand.
TTTTCACAATAAACATAAAGCTTCACAATATAGCTATTATTATTCCAACTTGATACAGGAGAAAACAGACCTAAATAGTTTAATTATGCATATTAAGCAATTGAACTGAGTGATTTCTTATCTCTTGGCCTCTTTGACTCCCCTTCCTGCCTGATGTTTCTTTTTTATTAATATAAATTTGTTTACTTTACAATATTGTATTGGTTTTGCCGTACATCAACATGAATCCGCCACAGGTGTACACGTGTTCCCCATCTTGAACCCCCCTCCCCCCTCCCTCCCTGCCTGATGTTTCTTAAGCACAAAACTACATCTCTCTTTTTTTTTCGGAAGAAACTTTTGGCCCCACACCATGACATGTGGAATCTTAGTTTCCCCACCAGCAATTGAACCCACACCCCCTGCAATGGAAGGAGGAATCGCCACCACTGCANTGTGTATAAGAGACAGGGTGTACACGTGTTCCCCATCTTGAACCCCCCTCCCCTCTCCCTCCCTGCCTGATGTTTCTTAAGCACAAAACTACATCTCTCTTTTTTTTTCGGAAGAAACTTTTGGCCCCACACCATGACATGTGGAATCTTAGTTTCCCCACCAGCAATTGAACCCACACCCCCTGCAATGGAAGGAGGAATCGCCACCACTGCATGACTGGGGAAGTCCCAAGCCTGCATCTCTTAATCCAGAGAACATTGGTTAGCTTGGAGACCACACTTCAGCTGTTCCAGTAAACCACTGGTGAAGGTACTGAGACTTCTACGTTTAAATAAAAACCAGTAGAACTTATGAAAATGTGACTGGATAAGGGAAATTTGAGCTGCTACCATTCCTCCTGATGATGGTTCCAGGATGGAAGAGTAAGAGAAAAATCTTCAGAAACCAAATCATAAGGCAGAATATAAATGCCCAGGGGGAAAAGCCACTCAGGGCAGGGATCTTGAGGGACGGGGTGGCAGTGGTTTGGAGCAGATGGACTTTGACAAGCTACTCCATTTCTTCCTCTTTCCTAGTTACTCTGCGTGTCACGGTGCCACTGACTGTGGTTCCTTCCTTTATCCTTGATGAATCCCACCACTGCAAAATTCTGTACTCATTACCTCTGAGAAGCTCCACTGCTCACTTTTCTATGTATATTTTTTCCTAGAAACTTTTGGCCCCACACCATGACATGTGGAATCTTAGTTTCCCCACCAGCAATTGAACCCACACCCCCTGCAATGGAAGGAGGAATCGCCACCACTGCATGACTGGAGAAGTCCCAAGCCTGCATCTCTTAATCCAGAGAACATTGGTTAGCTTGGAGACCACACTTCAGCTGTTCCAGTAAACCACTGGTGAAGGTACTGAGACTTCTACGTTTAAATAAAAACCAGTAGAACTTATGAAAATGTGACTGGATAAGGGAAATTTGAGCTGCTACCATTCCTCCTGATGATGGTTCCAGGATGGAAGAGTAAGAGAAAAATCTTCAGAAACCAAATCATAAGGCAGAATATAAATGCCCAGGGGGAAAAGCCACTCAGGGCAGGGATCTTGAGGGACGGGGTGGCAGTGGTTTGGAGCAGATGGACTTTGACAAGCTACTCCATTTCTTCCTCTTTCCTAGTTACTCTGCGTGTCACGGTGCCACTGACTGTGGTTCCTTCCTTTATCCTTGATGAATCCCACCACTGCAAAATTCTGTACTCATTACCTCTGAGAAGCTCCACTGCTCACTTTTCTATGTATATTTTTTCCTGTTTGCTATACATATGCTTGCATAAACAGATAAACCTGTATACACACCTCCAGGTAGAGAGCAGTAACCACAATCTGCTTAGATCTTAAGTGAACTAAGGTTTGCAATGGGTATCAGTCCAGCCTTCCTCCCAACCCCGTCTTTAGACACTGCCCGCCCCAAATTGTCAACATTTCTCCACTGTCATATTCTTCCCAAGATCTGGCTCAAACTTCTTCTGAAAATCCTTCTTTATTCTCAAGCAAATTCAATCCATCATCTTCTCCAGGTGTGTATGTGTGCATTCTTTGAAAAAAAAATAGTGTTATCATATCACACTGATGTTCTTAAATGTATATCAACTTCATAGGACTATGAGCTTTCCCAAATCAGGGTACAAATCATACAGCTTGTAATAAGCACACAATCAGTATTTGTTGAATACATGAATAATAAAAGAATAGAATAAGTAAAGATTTGTTGAATTCAATGAATTTAAAAATGTAAATAGAAAGACAGGATAGAGTTACTCACCAAACTGAAAACCTATGTTTTTCCAGCTCCTCCAAATAAGATGTATCTTGTGAATAGTCTTCAGCTTCTCCAGTCTTCCAAGCAGTTGGTTTTTCCTTCAAAGAATGAAATGAAATGAAGTAAATGGGAAAAAAATTACCGAGGAGCAGATAGAAGGTTTGCCTGGTTTCAGTGACAGTTTTCCCAGAATGACTTATAGAATCATTGGTCAGATTATTTACTGTTGGTATTTTTAATTATTCCATTTCATTCCTGAGTAGCTTAAGGATTACTGAAATTCTTTCAAATATATGAGGGCTTTGAATTGTCCCAGTTAAAAATATTTGATTTGTACACTTTACGTGACTACTTACCATATGCTTTTGTAGTCATTCAAATTTCAAATGTGATGGTATTTCTTTATAAGATGCTTAGATACTTTATTCAGTCTTGCTGAATAAAACGTTGAAACTGCTACCAAGAATTATATCAATGATTTGGTTTACCTATCAACACTCTTGATTTGTTAAAATATAGGTGTTTTATGATAGAGTGTACTAAACTGATTTCAATTTGGTCAATCTGCTAATATTTATCTCAATTGTTCAAATATACTTATGGTGACAGTGCTATGTTGTATATTTCTTTGTATTTTTTACAACTCCTAACATGGTAACAAGCACACAGTAAATACTCAAGAGTTAGAGGTCATTTCATTAAGTACTTATGTTAGAATAATGACAGTGAACTATATCCAGATGCTAAGTCACCAAGATATATACCTTTTAACTCTAAAAATGGCAAAAATGTTCTGAGTTTTTGCATTTCATTTAAAGAATATTCAAGTTAATGTACTAAAAATCCTTTAAAATGGGTGTTTGGGAAGACATAAAGTCATGGACATTTGTTCATCCCCAAAGAAAATAAGAATTTTAAATCTAAAAAGAAGTAAACATGTACAGCCAAATTCCCAGGTGAACGAGTACTGGCGAACGTGACTCTGTTCACATGAATATACTCTAAAATCTAAACAATCCACCAATCACAAATATGAATCTGCACCTAAGAACTGATGCTTTAAGTAAGGACATCATCAACATTTAAAAGACAGAAAATAGATCCTCTGACCTGTTACACCTCTTAAGTTCCTGAAGCCAAAGCAGATCATCATCATTAAAAAAAAAAAAAAANACAATCCACCAATCACAAATATGAATCTGCACCTAAAAACTGATGCTTTAAGTAAGGACATCATCAACATTTAAAAGACAGAAAATAGATCCTCTGACCTGTTACACCTCTTAAGTTCCTGAAGCCAAAGCAGATCATCATCATTAAAAAAAAAAAAAAATTCTTCCCTCAGCATTGTCTTGCTAAAATGTATCACGTTGTAGTCAATAGCACCAAGTGGAGGTCAGAAGACACTCATTCAAGTCTTCTCACCACTTTGGAAACTTAAATGATTTAAAGTCCATGAATTTGAGCATTTTAATCTGAAAAATGGAGATAATATTTGTCTTGTATAGATAGCAGGACTTTTTATGAAGACCAAATGATATAATAGCAATAAGGTTCTTTCTGAGGATGGAAAGGGTAGAACTTAACATGCTTTAGAACATTAAAGATCTAAGTAGCATCTGGTACAACACAATATATACCATGGGTGAGGGACAGTAGATGAAATCTTCAATAGCACATGTAACATCCTTTCTTCTGCGTTTATTACAGCATTTCTACAAAGCTGCTAAGTAGAAAATACTATAGGAAGATTTAAGTCTTAAGATATTATTAATTTATTAATATTAAGATAATATTAAGATTTTAGACTTAAGATGTTAAGTCTCAGAGTTGACCAGCTCATGAAATGGAAGGCCCATTTAACTGTGTTCTATGATAGAAAGCTGGCTTCCCAGATGGCTCAGTGGTAAAGAATCCGTCTGCCAACGCACAAGATGCAGGAGATGCAGGTTTGATCCCTGGGTCAGGAAGATCCCCTGGAGAAGGAAACAGCAACTCACTCCAGTCTTCTTGCCTGGGAGAATCCCATGGACAGAGGAGCCTGGCGGACTACAGTCGATGGGGTCACAGAGAGTCCAACTTGACTGAGAACACAGGCACTACATACTGTTACATGAAAGAAAGCAAAGTCCAGGATCCCTACCTTGTTGTTCAGAGGTTTTTGCCCCTAAGCAATCATTCCTTCCATGGACCGTTTGGTTCATGAAGAAGGGTGATGATGATAGGACCAATGAGAAGGTCAGTGTTTGGGGAGAAAGCAAGCTCGCAGTTCACAGGTCAGGGGCCCCAGCACAGTGGTGCTGGGCAAAGCTTGGTGGCATTGGCACACTCAGGCTCCACTAAACAGCAGCATTTTATTCTCGCAAACTCTTTACAGGGTCTTTGTGCAGAGCTCTCGGGAGCACTGTTCATCTGCCCATCTGGCCAGATAAAGAGCAAGGGGATTGTGTCATCAAAAGGGAGAGCCTTAGAAAGAGGAAACAGTGAACAAAGAGCTGAATCCTGGGGATTACGAATGCTTTTGAACTGCCCTGGGAAGACGAGATGTGAGCAGCAGCACCATTTTTAAGAAGGCTGGGAGGAAGGCTTGGGCTGGATGGACTGTGTTCAGAGGCTGGTGTTAACAGGGTCACAGAATTGCGCATCAACAATAACAGCAAGAAACACCAGGTGCCTCTGAAGTATCAAGGCAGACGCATATGACATCATGCTCAGTTTCACCAGTGTCGTTATATCATCTAAAAAATAAAACCCACAGCTCCAGATTAAATCCAGCCTAAATCCTGAGACCATCCAGCAAGAATACTATTTCCTCTTTCCTTAATTCATTTCTGATGTGTGTTCCAGAGACTTTTTCAGGACAGGGTTTCTACTAACATTAGCAGCACCCAGGGAAAAACAAGGTACTCGTATCTGGCTAGGTAGCTCAGGATTTACCCAGAGAGACTCCTTGGGTAGCTGACCCTCTGGGGGTTTTCAATTCTGGATGACAACTAGTATTTCTGACCAGCTTCTGCTTTTGATTGGGCTGCAATCTGATTCTTTTCTCACTGTGTAAATAAATGTGAAAAACAAATGCTTCCCATGTGAAGTTCAACATTAACCTCAATTTCCCCACAGCTACCCTATCAATTGCCTGAGTCAGAGTCTTTAATATCAGTTGAACATTCAAGTTAATTCCTAATACTATGAGAAGAAGTAGGTAATGGAAACTCACTCTAGTATTCTTGCCTGGGAAATTCCATGGACAAAGGAGCCTGGTGGGCTACGGCCATGGGGTCGCAAAGAGTCAGACACGACTGAGTCACTAACACTTTTACTTTTCCTAAAGGATGTAGCATTGCTTCCTTCCTAGCAAATCGTTCTTGGTTCCCATATTCTATTCCTTATGTTAAGGTTATAAGGCCCAAGAGTACAAAACATATACCGGACTGAAAGCACAAAGAAATAAAATGTTGATGTATTATCTCATGATAGATCCCAAACTGGATTCTAGAAACAGTCTGGATTCAAAGCGCAGCTATATACTTGTTAACGTTATTTTGCCTAAGTTACTCCATCTCATGCACCTATTTTTCTCACCTTCAAAACAGGGAAAATTATGTCATAGAAGTATCTATCCCATTAGTTTGTAGTGAGAATAAGACAGTCATTTGATGTGGAGGACCTGAGAACATTTTCTGGCATCAAGTAATTTCCTAGCATTCCGTAAATGTTACCTTTCACTGTTACAAATATCACTAAACTTCTGATCTCTCAGGCTTTCTCCTTCTGCAATGTAGAAACAACCGTAATTGTAAATGCTGCGAAGTTGTCTTCTAGACATTAAAAACTCATTTATTTGATTTGATGGTGGTTCACTATTTAGAGATGGAAACATCAGGCTTTAGAGAATGACATGAAAGTTGGATCTATAGACCTGTGTTTATTTAGTTAACATACTTTAGAATAAAGGTAATGACTCAGATAGTTTGTATGGGAAAGGGCAGGGGTGAGAGAAATTCTTTTACTTTAACTTTCTAGCCAGACTAAATTTTCTGAATATTTAAAACTTGAAGTCATTTGGTCTATGTAGATACAGATTTTGGAAATGGTTAAACATCCAAAAACAGGATCCACTTATACCAGTAAAATTAATTTAACCCACGTTTGGAAACCCAGGCTAAGTAATCTGTATAAGTTTATCAAGATATTTTCTGGACAGACTTCATGGCAGCCCTGATTATGTCAAATAAAATAGCACAATCAGCACATTTTCTAATCACCCTGCTCAAGCTGGAAAGAGTCTTGTATTATAGACTAGTTAACTTAGCTAAAGTCTTCAACAGCTTAAAGTCTGATTTAGACGTAATAAAAAATATTATTAGCATTACTGATTTCACAAAGGTCACCTGTTTAGTATGTCCATACTTCAAAACCTGCCTTGAAGAACACATTACTTTCTTCCTGGAAATATATTTTAAGAAATTATAGTCAGTAATTAGAACTGTTGTTTTCATGGTTAAAACCAACTTCAATAACCTTTATCTCGCCTTTATCTTACCTTATTGTGCAATTCATGGTCTTCTTTTGAGAGACTGAGATCACAGTCCGTAGGGCAGGGACTAATTTTATTAGAAATGCTTCCTAGGGTTAAAGACAAAAGGTGGAACAAAAATCATAGATTTTTACATCAGAGGACATGTAAGCTTACACTGCTGAAATCTAGGAGTTTATATAAAGGTTGACAAATGGGGGTGAAAGAAATAATTCTCTAAGATGTTATATGCTCCCGGTTTTAATTCAGTCAATGCATGAACTTCAAGTAGAACCCTACACCATGGGGATGCAGTTTACAAGGAGCAGCTGTGTGTGATCTGCTTTCTCCCCTCATCCGGGTAGGATTCTCTATCCTCAGCTCTGTTTCTGTGATCAAGTTTACAAAGACGTTACTCCGTGCCTCACCCCAGCGTTCCAATATCAAGCCTCGACGCTAGAAAGTTCAGTTATCAGTGTGTTCCCAGCTCTTCCCACCTGAGCAACTTTTATCATCTTTTGCATGACTTATTTTATATCAGGATTTCTCCACTTCAGCATGAACCACATTTTGGATTGGAGAATTCTTTTTTTTTTTTTTTGCAGGAGCTATCCTGTTCTTATAGAATGTTTAGCCTCATTTCTGGCTTCTATCTACCAAACGCCAGCGGTCCCCTCTACCTGAAATAGAACGCCTCCTCAACAAATGTTTCTTAAATTACAAAGACACTATCAATACATCAGCAGGTATTACTTTAGCTTTATGCCTCTCAACCCATTGGTTTGAGCTCTCCCTTCAGTGACTCTCTATGCTAAACCCTCTCCCCAGCATCTTGTGACAAATACCCTGGTCCAGAGATTGGAGTTCCTCAATAGAGCCACAGATTTGACCAAGAGGTGGACCCAAAAACATATTCTGAAAAGATGACATGGATCCATGAGCAGCCACAGCCTTGCACCCTGTCCTCTTCTTCCCCTCTAGAGATCGAGTACTGCCAATCTCAACCCTTCGGAATTGCTTTTGGGAACATTTTTAAATGAGTTTTCCATAGTGTAAAATTTTGAGAACGTGGTCTCCATGTCTGCATCCTTTGGAAAACTGTTCCTCCCTGAAGATGGCCCAGCTAGCCTAATGAAAATTCTCTAGGTTTTTTTTTTTTTTTTTTAATAGTGCCAGTCTACGGAAGAAAAAGCCTTTTAGTTTTTCCTCATCTGAAAATATCTTTATATCAACCTCAGTTTTTGAGGGATTTTTTGCTATACACAGATTTTTGAACTGACATTTTTTTAGCATTTTAATATGTCATTACACTGACTTCTGGTCTCCATCGTTTCAGATGATAATGTCAGCTATTTTTCAGATCATTGTTCCCCTATATATAATGTGTTTTTTTAAAGAGAAAACAACAACACTTTAACTTTCGATTATGATGTTCTTAAGTGCAATTTCCCTTGCATTTATTCTTTTGAGGCTCACTGAGGGTATTCAATCTATGAGCCAATATAGTCTTTAAAATATGGGGAATTTCCAGTCACTGCTTGTTTAATACATTTTTTCTTCCATTCTTTCTTTACATAAAACTCTCACTACATGTATGCAAAACTATGTGCTATGACCTCCTGGATCTCTGAGTACCTCTTCATTTTCCTTCCAGCTTTTTATTTTCTGCATTTCAAATCAGTTAATTTCTTTTAATTCTTGAATTTTCAGTTCTGTAATTTGTGGTTATGTTTTTTATAGTGTCCATGTTTCTGCTAAGATAATCTGACTAATCATTCATTAAGAACATATTTTCCTTTAATTGTTTGCAGGTAGTCATTTTTTTAAATTTATGAGTATATTTATAATGGATAGTTTAATGGCTTTTTCCAGTAAACTTAAAATCTGAATTATCTTACAGTCATTGTTATTCACTTTTCCCCTAAGTTTCATATTCTCCTGTTTTTTTGCATGTCTAAGTATTATACATTATGCAATATAATGGGCATTGTAGAAAAGTCTAAATTCTGTTATCTTTCTTGAAAAGCTGTTGATATTTTTTCCTACTACACAGTTCAATTACTGGCTAATTCCATTAAACTCATGTAAGCCTAAATTTACATTTTGTTTAAGCATGTCTGTAAAACATGTTTCCAAGTCACGCTAACTTACCAGGACTCAACTTCAAGACTCTTAACTCCTCTGCCTCTCTTGTCAGAACTTTGCTTTTGGCTTTTGTGGGGGCAGATTTAAAGTAAGTCTCTCAAGAGCGTGGTCTTTTTTCCTAACATGCAGACTTCTAGCATCTCAATTTGCCATCAAATTGAAAATGAGGTATTAACATGGCTCTCCTGACTTGAATGCGACCTCTGTTCCAGCTCTATTATTTCTGTTCTATTCCCAGGTCCATAGTCGTTACTTAGTAAAGCCTCCACTAATCTAACAGGTCACGTGCCCTCAGCCAAGGACTCATGGGCAGAGGGTGGTCCCTAAGCAACTCCTGAGTTCCTCTCTGCACCCCTCCCTGCTCTCTCTCACTCTGCACGTTCTAAACTGTGTCTCCTCAGCTCAGTGGAACTTTCTCTACCTGGATTTCACTTCACTGCTTTAGAGTCAGAATTTTTGCCCACGTAGACAACCGGGGTTTTCCTCAAGAATTTCTCTTCTCTCTGGGATCAGCAATTGTACTTCCTGATGGCCCATGCTCCATGACAATTAAAACATTAAAATGCTTCATATCTTCTCTCCAGTTTAATGGTTGATTATAAACGAATTAGTCTGGTACCAGCTACTCTGCCATAGTTAAAACTGGAAGCTGTAGTGTTGTGTATTTTTTAACTGAATGTAGAATTGGATACATAAATTTGTCACAGGGGCTTCCCTGGTTGCTCAGTGGTAAAGAATCTGCCTTTCAATGCAGGAGACGTAGGTTCAGTTCCTGGGTCTGGACGATCTCCTAGAGAAGGCAATGGCAGCCCACACCAGGATTCTTGCCTGGGAAGTCCCATGGACAGAGAGGCCTGGCGGGTTACAGTCGGTCGGGTCACGAGTAGGACATGACTTAGAGATGGAACAGCAACAACGAAACTGCAGACGGTGCCTGCAGCCGTGAGGTCAGAAGACGCTCACTCCTTGGAAGGAAAGTCATGACCAACCTGGATAGCATATTCAAAAGCAGAGACGTTACTTTGCCGACTAAGGTCCGCCTAGTCAAGGCTATGGTTTTTCCTGTGGTCACGTATGGATGTGAAAGTTGGACTGTGAAGAAGGCTGAGCGCCGAAGAATCGATGCTTTTGGACTGTGGTGTTGGAGAAGACTCTTGAGAGTCCCTTGGACTGCAAGGAGATCCAACCAGTCCATTCTGAAGGAGATCAACCCTGGGATTTCTTTGGAAGGAATGATGCTACAGCTGAAGCTCCAGTACTTTGGCCACCTCATGCAAAGAGTTGACTCATTGGAAAAGACTCTGATGCTGGGAGGGATTGGGGGCAGGAGGAGAAGGGGACGACCGAGGATGAGATGGCTGGATGGCATCACGGACTCGATGGACGTGAGTCTGAGTGAACTCCAGGAGATGGTGATGAACAGGGAGGCCTGGCGTGCTGCGATTCATAGGGTCGCAAAGAGTCGGACACGACTGAGCGACTGAACTGAACTGAATACAGATATAGGTTAATTACTTTGAAAGTCCACTTTATCCTATGGAACCTCTATGCAATTTACTTATCAGATCATTTTATACTGAGAAAAAGATAAAATGTTTACAAATAACAGTAACCTGCCGATGCCTTTGTAATGTGTCAGCTGGGATCACCCAGAAAAAAAATAAATGAAGCAGTCGTATTTTTAATAAAGCATGAGGTGCACAAGGAAAGTACTTGTCAAAACTGTATAATGTTTCAGTGCCCTATATATATATATAAATGCACATGTTTATAAAAGTCTGTTTTCCCTGTGTTGTGTTAATCTTTTTTACTTGGCATATTTATAATGGTTTTTCCAAATGACCTTTGTAAAATTAATCAAGGATCTGACACTGTCCTTTGGAGAAATACAAAGAAAGAATGCCGCTTATAATAATGTTTGCATGAAAAACAGCCAGAAATGACAAAACAAAGAAAACACGAATACTGAAAAACATTAGAGCCGGAAAGTGGAACTAACTGAAAAATGTTGCCTTTTCATCAGTAATATTTTTGTGGGTCTCTGAGATTTTCTTTTCCTTTTATTTTCTAAACCATTGTTTTTATTACTAGAGATTAGATGTAGTTCTCAAAACAATTTGCTTAGTAAAATATTCCAGTTCTTCAAGAGTTCTAATAAGGTGAAGCATCTCAAATTAAAGATTAATAAAATGTACAGAAAGCATGTGTAAAAAGTACAAATACAGAAAACCTAGAAAAATGCCTGCAATTAGGGTGGAAATCCAAAAAGAAATTAAATGTAGTTGTAATAAATTTCCTATTCTTTTCTTTGAGAAAATTACTACTGAAGTGAGGAATTTTTTTCCTCCTGTAATTTAAATGTTAAACTGCCAGATGTGTGTCTTATGTTTGAAGAGTTGAAGCTTTGCATTATTTAGCATATTAAGAATCACAGAATTTTAAAAAGGGCTCCTTTATTGCCTGGAGGTTCTAATTAAGTAAACCTTAGCCTGGTACATTTAAAACTTGCAATACAAGAGATTTTGCTCTTTTTTTTTTCCTCCATAGTCAAGTCACATCTATATAATAAATATGGAAAATCTAAGATGATATAATTTTTCTTTTGCTTGAAGAATTAAAGCTATCTATTATTTTAAGAAGTTTTTAATAGAGGCCAGCAATCTAGAAGACAACTCAAGATTCAAAATACTTTTTAATCATTGCAAGTTGCTTTCCTTATTTATACCAAAGAGTGTGTGTTTCATAAAGGCAATTCTATACCATCAATCTTACTCTCTCTTCCTTACTTACTCTGCCTCTGCTAAGACCTCAACTACTCTTCCCCTGTTAGACAAAGACAATGCTAAGAAGCAACAAGAAGATCATAGATTTTATATAGATACTATGTTTTCGTGCATTTCTCCGTGTGTGCTTATGTGTGTTAAATGTCTGATCACACAGCATTAATTAGCTGTCCTTTCAGCAATTTGTGAAGTTTCAGTAGCTAAAGCGAAAACCATAATCAGACGGAAGCTCTATGGGTACCCAACATTCATAAATCATTCCCTTAAATACAGTTATTTTTGCCATTTTACAAAATGTCAAAGGTGTCAACTCTGACCAAATATACCGCTTAACAGTAACTATTTTAGTAAATTGACTTGAAATGCATTCAGCTTACTGACAGAAGCACATAATCTAGTTCACAGTACAAATGAATAGTTTAAAGGCCAAAATAAGCACCAAAGTATGAATTTTCAATGACATGTTGCAATGAACATGGCTGCAACCACAGACCAAAATCTTAGCATTGTTTATCTACAGCAGAAACAGATAGTCAATTTTTTTTGAAACCTGGTTGTTCATATCTGGTTTCTAGTTAAGACAGTAAATTTTAACCACTTTTAAAATAATGGTTGAATATCTATTTGAGGATGTTAACAGTGAATAACCAGAAACTACATTAATGCAGGTAATGAGCTGATAACATTCTCTGCTAGCATGTACCATTGGAACCTATAAACAGTAACTTCTTGGATGCTGCCAACATAAACAGAAAAATGTTGGCCATCATGTCAAGGAGCAAATTCCATCTTTTCTTCAGGGCAAGAAACGAACAAACTGATCTTCAAACATGTAACTGTTGACAAAGGGCATGTACCATAGAACTGGAGTTTAGATTCAGTTCAGTCACTCAGTCGTGTCCAACTCTTTGCGACCCGATGGACTGCAGCCTGCCAGGCCTCCCTGTTCATCACCAACTCATGGAGTTTACTCAAACTCATGTCCATTGAGTCAGTGATGCCATCCAACCATCTCATCCTCTGTCGTCCCCTTCTCCTCCCGCCTTCAATCTTTCCCAGCATCAGGGTCTTTTCAAATGAGTCGGCTCTTTGCATCAGGTGGCCAAAGTATCAGAGCTTCAGCTTCAGCATCAGTCCTTCCAGTGATTTAGCCAGGATTATTCCATCTAAAGGCTTCCCAGGTGGCATGAAGAGTTAGTTGCTCAGTTGTGTCCGACTCTTTGCAATCCCATGGACAGTAGCCCAGCAGGCTCTTCTGTTCATGGGGTTCTTCAGGCAAAAATACTGCAGTGGGTGTCATGCCCTCCTCCAAGGTATCTTCCCAACCGAGGGATCAAACCCAGGTCTCCTGCATTGCAGAAGGATTCTTTACCATCTGAGCCACCAGGGAAGCCCTTCCCAGGTGACATGGTTGGTAAAGAATCCACCTGTCAAGGCAGGAGACCCAAGAGACGCAGGTTGATCCCCGGATTGAGAATATCCCCTGAAGTAGGAAATGGCAACCCACTCCAGTACTCTGGCCTGGAAAAGTCCTTGGACAGAGGAGCCCATGGGGTCGCAAAGGAGTCGGACACAACTGAACGCACACACACACACATTCTCCCTAAAGCCTAAAATATTTAGTGGAAAGTAACGTGCCCATACTATTTTATGAACTGATTCCTTAGAAGTGTTAAGAAGCTTAATGAAATCATGTTTGGGGATTTTTAATATTAGCAGCAGCAGGAATGCTACCAACCTATTCCCACTTTCACTTCCACTCAAACCGCTAAGCCTCAACCCGTCCACACAGGACCTCAACCCATGTGACACTTTGATACCACTTACAAAGACCAACAGTCAGTTGATTGATAATGATACAGCATATTTTATTCAGTATTTTCCAATTTATTAAAATAGTGTTTTTCAGATTTATATGTTACTTATTTAATTCATGTAAATTTTATTAACTTTATTGCCAGCACAGAACTATAAATATATCTGCTATCATATCAACCAATAGTGATCTTTGAGTATTTTACATTTGCAGAATATAAAAATAGATTCACACATGCATGTCTTGCCTAATAAAATATTATTACAATATAAGAGCAGGGAGATATTTGGTTATTTTTTTCCAAGAATAATTTTTAAATATCACCCATTTCTGCCATCCTCCAAAAGACTGAATCTTTTTATGGAAGTTAGTTTCTTTCCCCCTTATTCTTAAAAATATTAAACTCTTTATCTTAAGCCCAGTGAAAGAATTCAGAAATTTTAATATGCTGCTCATGAGATTTCCTTAGTTATCATCAACTGACACTTTCATTGAACTTAGAACACCCAAAGCTACTGAGAATAATAAATTATTTTTTCCACTAGTAAGTCCCTATTGTTAAGAAAAGATTGACCAATACTGAAATTAAGTAGGTAGGATTTAGACAGAGCCAAGTGTGTTTTTCATATTATAATAACTAACACAATAACACAGGGTGATTTGGTAAGCACCAACTTACTCCTTCTATTACACTTCACATAAGTTGTTACTGATCCTCAAGCAGAGCCTGTTATCTCCCCTTTATAGGTGACAAAGCAAAGAATCACAGACTGAGGAACTTGACAGAGGACGTTAAATAGTAGGACTCCAGGATATGAATATAAGGCCCTCTGACTCCCATGTCCATGTTCTATTTCCCCCACAAAATGTGCAGAAATTTGCATTCTCTGTCAATTTCTTTCTTGTACATTCCCAGTAGGTAGACAGATATTAGGGGTGCTTATCTCAAAAAGGAAAAACCAACAAACAAACAAACTTTGACTCAACATCCCAATTGCTGACTTTTAGCTATTCATATGAGGGAGAAAAGGAATAATAAAATCTTGAAGAAAAATTATGCTAATAGCTAACATTTTTGAGTTCATACTACATACCAGGCTTTACGTACCAGGTTTCAATGTCCCAAGGAGGTTACTAATTTTAAACTCTTCTTCTCAAAACTGTATTGAAACACTTCAGTGAGTACTGCTGCTATTGCTGCTAAGTCGCTTCAGTTGTGTCTGACTCTATGCGACCCCATAGATGGCAGCCCACCAGGCTCCCCCGTCCCTGGGATTCTCCAGGCAAGAACACTGGAGTGGGTTGCCATTTCCTTTTCAAATGCATAAAAGTGAAAAGTGAAAGTGAAGTCGCTCAGTCGTGTCCGACTCTGTGTGGCCCCATGGACTGCAGCCCACCAGGCTCCTTCACCCATGGGATTTTCCAGGCAAGAGTAATGGAGTGGGTTGTCATTGCCTTCTCTAGTACTCAGTGAGTACTAGATTATACCAATTCAAATGTTACTTCCTTCTTTGAGGGTATCACACTAAGAAAAGTTAACCAGCCATAGCAGACAAGTATTATACGGTTCCACTTTACATTAGGGAATTAGAGCAGCCAAATTCAGAGAGTCAGAAAGTAGAAATGGTGATTACCAGGGCCTGGAAATAGGGAGAAATGGAAAGTTATTGTTTAATGACTACAGAGTTTAGCTTTGACAAAATGAGAAGATTCTGGAGATGGTAGAAGGTGACACTGATACAGCATTGTGAATATACTTAATGCCACTGAACAGTATGTTTAAAAATAGTCAAAATGGTGAATTGTGTATTATCTTTATTTCACCACTATTAAAAAAATGTTTACTTCCATATTCCTCAAGCCCTAAATGAAATGCTGAAAAAACTTTTTAAATGTTATAAGACCACTTAACAAAACTGAAAATTCAGAGGATTTCCAGTTGGGAGCAAATGGCATACCTTTGTTTCTCTCTCTTCTCCTCTCTAAATATAAGTATAAACCCTGGAAATAAAACAGGAGGCAGCCAAAGGAAATTCTGAAAGATATAAAAAGGAGGGTGAGGTGATAAGGGACCCCAGAGCTGGAGCAACAATATAGGATAGGGCATCTTATGCGCCCTCTGACCTCACCCAACAGAGGAAAGTAATCCCGATCCAGCAGCTCCAGCTCCCTCCTATCAGCAAATAGTGGTCCAGAAAGGAAGTCCCACCAATAACATCAGGTGAGTCCAGCAGCATGGAGAACAAGACAGACCAGAGCCTACTGGAATTAGCAAGCACATGATGCTATCTCCTACTGAAATTAGCAACCATGTGATGCTGTCTCCTCTGCTGCCTGAAACAGCCCTCCTCCCACCAGGAGACAACAAAGAGGTGGCTAAGTGGCATCAGCAGGTAGACCAGGACGCTTCCCTACTGCCTGAGGCTGGGGACTCCCTTCCCCACCCCAAGGCACCAGGTGGCCAGCCCTGGGGAAGCCCCTTCTGTCCGCCCAGGCATCCACCAGGGTCCAGGGGGTGCCACAGATACACAAGCTGAATCATGCAGACCAACGCAGCACATTTGTCAACTGCTGAGAGAAAAAAAAAAAAATCAACTACGAATATCAATGGGCATGAGTTGGAGTAAACTCTGGGAGTTGGTGATGGACAGGGAGCCTTGGCAAGCTGCAGTCCATGGGGTCACAAAAAGTCGGACACGACTGAGCGACTGAACTGAACAAATACTATATCCAATGATTATCTTTCAGGATAGAAGACAAAATACATTCTCAAATGAAAGGAAACTGAAAGAATTTGTTGCTAGATGGTCCCTTAAATAATGGCTAAAGGAAGTTCTTCAAACCGAAAGGAAATCATAAAAGAAGAAATCTTGGAGCATCTGGAAGGGAAAAAATGAGAGAAATTCAGACAGAGCCTCAAATGTGAGTATATACAATACACTCTTTATTCCCTCAGTGGTTTTAAAAATCATATATGATGATTGGAACAAAAACTATAACACCACATGTACTCAAGACAATGATATTTAAAAGTGGGGAGGGTAAAGGGGCTGAAATGGAAGTGAACTATATATGTTTGACTCAAAATGTAGAATACTGACACCCATGGATATTGCCGTACCCAGAGCAACTGCTATGAAATACACATGAGATTTGTTCAAAAATTATAGTCAAATCAAGATGGAATCCTAAAACTGTTCAAGTAATGCACCAGAAGGTAGGAGGAACAGATGATGAGAAACAAAACAAAGTCAGAAAATAAATACTAAAATGACAAACTTAGTCCTGACATACCCATAATTACCTTCAACGCTAATGCTCTGACTATACCAATTAAAAGTCAGATGTTGCAGGGTGAATTTTAAAATATGGCTTGATTATATGCTATTTATCCCAAAAAAAGTACTTCAAATTGAATGATAGTTTAAAAGGTTCAATGCTAAGATGTCAACATTCAAGATTAGACTGATTTTTCTAAGAAGCTGAGTTGCACTACCTGAAGGGACGATTTCTTTCCTGTCTCATTCTAAAGGGACTATTGTCCTGTTTGACCCAAAATTCCATTTTTCTAATTTATATTTCCTATTTCTTATTGCCAGATGACATTAGTGGTAAAGAACCCATCTACCGAGGCAGGAGACATAAGAGACGTGGGTTCAAACCAGGAAGTTTCCATAAGCTTCTTATCCTTATCCATCAGAGGGCAGACAGAATGAAAACCACAATCACAGAAAACTAATCAAACTGAGCACACGGACCACAGCCTTGTCTAACTCAGTGAAACTATGAGCTATGCTGTGTAGGGCCACCCAAGATGGACAGGTCATGATGGAGAGTTCTGAGAAAACGTGGTCCACTGGAGAAGGAATGGCAAACCACTTCAGTATTCTTGAGAACCCCATGAACAGTATGAAAAGGCAAAAAGATAGGACACTGAAAGATGAACTCCCCAGGGTGGTAGATGCCCAATATGCTGCTGGAGATCAGTGGAGAAATGGAGAAATAACTCTAGAAAGAACAGAGAGACGGAACCAAAGCAAAAACAGCACCCAGTTGTGGATGTGACTGGTGATGGAAGTGAAGTCTGATGCTGTAAAGAGCAATATTGGGTAGGAATCTGGAATGTTAGGTCCATGAATCAAGGCAAATTGGAAGTGGTCAAACAGGAGATGGCAAGAGTGAACATCAACATTTGAAGAATCAGTGAACTAAAATGGACCAGAATGGGTGAATTTAACTCAGATGGCCATTATATCTACTACAGTGGGCAAGAATCCCTTAGATTTGACTCCTCTGTCCATGGGATTTCCCCGGGTGGGAATACTAGAGTGGGTTGCCACTTCCTCCTCCAGGGGGGTCTCCCCTACCTAGGAGAGACTGACTGAGGGGAAACCTAGCTAGGAGAGACTGACTGAGGGGAAACTGGATCTTGTTCTGATGGGCAGGTCCATGCTCAGTAAATCTTTAATCCAATTTTCTGTTAATGGACGGGGCTGTGTTCCCTCCCTGTTGTTTGACCTGAGCCCAAACTATGGTGGAGGTAATGAAGATAATGGAGCATATTAAAAAGCAGAGATATTACTTTGACAACAAAAGTTCATCTGGTCAAAGCTATAGTTTTTTCCAGTAGTCATGTGTGGATGTGAGAGTTGGACTATAAAGAAAGCTGTGCACTGAATTGATGCTTTTGAACTGTGGTGTTGGAGAAGACTCTTGAGAGTTCCCTGGACTGCAAGGAGATCCAACCAGTCCATCCTAAAGGAGATCAGTCCTGGATGTTCATTGGAAGGACTGATGCTGAAGCTGAAACTCCAATATTTTGGTCACCTGATGTGAAGAACTGACTCATTGGGAGAGACCCTGATGCTGGGAAAGACTGAAGGCGGGAGGAGAAGGGGACGACAGAGGATGAGATGGTTGGATGGCGTCACTGATGCAATGGACATGAGTTTGAGTAAGCTCTGGGAGTTGATGATGGACAGGGAAGCCTGGTGTGTTGCATTCTATGGGGTTGCAAAGAGTTGAACACGGCTGAGCGACTGAACTGAATTGAACCAGTGGAAACTAAAGACTTACAGAAGTACCTACGGAGTGTCCTCCTAAGAGAAATGCCTTTTCGTGTTCCACTTGTATGAACCATCTAAAATGGGCAACCTCGTGGAATCAGAGAGCAGCCAGTGGATGCAGAGGTTGGGGAAGTGGGGAATGGGTACATGCCAATCAGTGAGCCTAAAGTCTCAATGATGCAAGATGAAAGAGTTCTAGGGAGCTGTGCTAACAGTACTGTATTGTACACTTAACCATTTGTTAAGAGGGCAGATCGCATGTCATGCCATTACCACAATAAAAGAGCATTTAAAGAATGAAAGAGCCTGTAGTAAAAACCAATATCAATATCGTAAACTGAAAAGCTATGTCAGATGGGCTGCCACATGCATAAGGAGCAGACTCCCCCTAGTTGGTCATGGTTTCTTTCATCATAATTCACGTTACTAGAAACAGGATTAAAGCACATTTTGTCCCTACAGTTCTTTATTTCCAACTTATCCAGATTGTATATTCAGCTCTGGAATGTCCAGATTGAATTGTGGGGCCCGAGACAGGCAAGTCTTGTCCCAGTGAAGACTCGGCACAGCCAATAAATAAATGAAATTATTATTTTTTTAATGTTCGAATTGTTCTGACCTCCTAGGTCAGTTTCAGCGTCTCACATTCAGTCAAGAACCACGACATTATTCACCATCCATATCCACTTCTGCAATATCATTTTGCAAGGACATCTGTCTAATAATGAGACGCTGAGTATCTGCAGATTCAGTGAGAGGTGGGCAGAGGAAAAATGGGAATTATTTTCATAGACAGTACATTTTTGGAGTGATGGCTTAAAATATGCGGCACACTTGCAGCTGTTCACATGTTTGCTGCAAAAGATTAAGGATCACACACACACTCAAGATGTGTGTGTATACAGGAAGGAGGGTTCATTACCCTTGCGCTAAAGATCTCAGTCAGAAAAGTGTGTATTTTGAAAAAGATTTCAACTGTTTCAAAAAGAATAAGAAGTTATTTTTTTTTAATGACTTCATTAGTAGCTCTAAAAATACGGATAATTTGAGGAGTTTTGAAACAGTTTTGTCCCATTGACAAGAATAATAGGCCAGTTTGAATGATAACACAACCCTGCTGCTTTTTTATGTTCCCTACTGCACTGTTTAATAGCCCAGGTATAGAGGCAAAATTGACTGTGATGAATATATGAGACCAAATAAAATGCTGAGGGTGTAAAACGTCCTGAGAACACAAGTTGTAATCTGACATTGTCGATCTAATCCACACACATTCTGTAATTAGAAACATATTGCAACAGAGCAGCAAACATACATTTGTACTTTTCCCTTGGACCTTTATTTTGATCATTCACATGTGACACATTCATTTTTATTGCCATTTCTACCTTAAAAAAAAAAAAGATTTTAAAAAGGTAATGCTAGCTTCCCCCCTCCCCCAGTGTTCTGAGCCTTTCCAAATTATCTTTCGGTTTTCTCTGCTGAAAGGGAATAACGCAGCAAAGATTCCAACCTGCTGGAAACGTTTTCAGCTCATCTCATCTCTCTGTCCCCCAGGTCCTTCTGACACACCCTCCTCCCCACTTTCTTCGCGTTAAACTGCTTCTCCACTTCCTTTACATCAGTGGGAACACTTCCCTTATGGGTGTCAGGCTCTCTCAGAGGGGTCAGGGGCTGCCCCGCAGAGGAAATGACAAGCTGTGAAATGGAAAAGAACAATTTCTTCCACATGTTCCTTTGCTCCTGGAGCAGCCGAGGTTGTCAGCTAGCATCACTTTGGAACCAAGCCGGGCTCTGCATCGTAGTCCTGTCAAAACTAATTTACAATTAAAGACCTGCATGACTGTTTAAAGCTTTCTCAATTCCAGCAGGTTTTTTTGAAACGACTTGGAGATCGAAGTGGTTCAAACTAGAAACCGTTGTTGCAAATAACCCACAATGGTGAAGAAGCCTACAAAACTGAAGTTGAAAACAATTTTTTTTTTTTTACTAAATTTGTTAAAAATGCAATCCTTACTCTACCTCCAATTAACATCTGTGTGGAATTTCCCCAGCTGAGCCCCAATTTGGGGAGTTTAATGCTGCGGCTATTGGAAGTCTTACTCAGTCTGTAAATAAAGTTACAAGGTGACAACTTCATTGATCTGTAAGAAGGAAAGGAGGACGAAAGAAAGCACCAAATGCAGAAACGAAGGAGGGAAGAAGAAAAGAAGGAAGGAAGGGTTTACCCTGAACACTGGATGCTTCCAAAAATTTAAGTTAAAAATGCAATCCTTACTCTACCTCCAATTAACATCTGTGTGGAATTTCCCCAGCTGAGCCCCAATTTGGGGAGTTTAATGCTGCAGCTATTGGAAGTCTTACTCAGTCTGTAAATAAAGTTACAAGGTGACAACTTCATTGATCTGTAAGAAGGGAAGGAGGACGGAAGAAAGCACCAAATGCAGAAACGAAGGAGGGAAGAAGAAAAGAAGGAAGGAAGGATTTACCCTGATCACTGGATGCTTCCAAAAAATGATTTAAATTATTTTAAAATATTTTGGAGCATTTCTATGATTTTAAACCTTTTATTTAGGCCACATGGCATGCAGGATCTTAGTTCCCCAACTATGAATCAAACCTGTGCCTCCTTGCCCAAATCCATCCCTGTGTGTATCCAATAATTTCAAATATATTTCGTACCATTCTGAGCCCTTAACTTTTCTTTTGGCTTTTCTTTTACCCCAAAGAAATGTGAAATTAACACACATCTCCCCGGGTCATACCAATATGAGATTTAAATGGGATTGTATTAAAAAAGAAGTTCAGGCATGCTTCAATAGCCTTCAAAAGCTTACTCATTTGTCTCCAGAAGCCCATGAGCTACCCTGAGCTCAAGTTCTCCTCACCTAACTCATCCCACAGTGCCTCTGTAAAACCTCAAACAACAGAACTGTAGTCTAAAAACACAGTACAGGAACCTCCAGTACTGGCGGTCCAGTGTTTAAGACTTCGCCTCCAGCACACGTGGTGAGGGTTTGAATGGTGGATGAGCTAGGATTCCACATACCTCATGGCCAGAAGACCAAACCATAAAACAGAAGCAATATTGTAGCGAATTCAATAAAGCCTTTAAAATTGGTCCACATCAAAAAAAAGAAAAAGATCTTAAAAAGAGAAAGAACAGAGTACATGTACACAATATGCCTCATTTTTTCATGGAATAGTATGTACCATAATATACAGCATACTTCCTGGTCTCACAGAAAGTCAACAAAAAGTTTCTTTAGCAGGTTGGTGAATATCTCCACGCAGTTCCCCTCTCCCTGAGAATCCCACCGTGAGAAGACCGAGATGGGGAACAAATCTGATTGACAGATAGCATCTATTTCCCACCATCGCCCCCTCCCCTAACAGCCCAACCTTTGCTTCTTAGCCAAATGTGTCTATTTCACTTCTCCAAAAGTGAAGTCTCCCCCTGGGTCCTGCAGGTAGGCAGGGTGCTGGCTGGCCCTCCCCCCACCAGGTCAGTGTGGGGACGTGCATCTTAGTGGTGGAGCGCTGGGGGGCTGCGGTGAGCCCCTGCAGGTTGAGGATTTGCCTCTTATTTGGGTTGATAATCCACACAGCATTCAGCAGCCTGGTTTGTTGCTGGTGGTTACACAGTAAAACTCTCCTGAACTGAGTTCTGCATCACAAAACACATACAGACCTTGCCAGGGACCATCGTTCATGCGATGTAGGCACGTACAAAACAAAATTGTCAGGCAGAACAAACGTTTCCTTGGTCTGCCCCCTGAAAACTAAAGCAGCCTAAACCCCAAAGTTGTATCATGGGTCTTTTGGAGGTGGGGACTGGCCTTTTATTTTTCATAAATATTTTCTGGCCTCAGGCGTCCACTGATTTGCAAGACTGATCCCCACTTAAAACATCAACTGTGGGATTAAAGTCAGAATCGCCTTCCTGTGTGTGTGTGTCTAGGTGTACGTGAGTGCATACGTGCACATGCATGCACACATGAACAGGTAAGTGAAGATTAAAGTCACTTTTTCAGAATCTGGGGACCGCAGCAGATCCAGCAGGTTACATATGGAGCCTATCAATGTGGGACAGCTTGTAGATCATAAACATATTTTTTCAGATAGAAACTCGGCAGCCATGAACATACCGCGTGCCCACCCCTCCCTAAGGTTCACTCCTTTCATTGCAAATAGCCAGAAAGCCATCAAGCCGGAGTTTAATAAACTTTTAATTTGAAATGAATTACCACATGTTGTGTTTGTTTACTTGTTATTAAATCTCCGAGCAACATATCAGTGGCAGAAACAGCACACTGTATCACAACCCTGATAGATTAGAAAACAAACCCATGGGGGATATTAGCTGCTAATACTACATCGAGGAAGCCTCCAAGAAAAATAAGTAAATATATGCACTTGTAGCAGAGGCAGGCATTCGAAGAAATTTTTGTTTTGTTTTTGTGTTACTCTATTCAGACTGAAGGCAGAAGTTCCCTCTGTAGTCGTGGAATGTGAAATTTGCATTATTAGTCTTGAACTTAGAGCAGAGCCAATGATAGTCTGCCTTTTCCAAAGCACTTTCCTAAAGCAAGAAAATGTTCCTCTCGTGGTATGTAGTGCTCTCGTGTTGGATACCAGTACTCATAGCTCTTGGAGTGTCACCTGTCCCTCTTTTAAGGGAACTGGGGCAGCCTTCTAAAAGCCAAGTTCAGAACACAGGAAAGCAGGTGTGGAAAATATAGCCACAGTACCCTGAGGAAGTGCTAGAAAGCAAAAATGATCTGGTGAAAAAATGGTCTAAGAGTAATTACCTCTAGTCTTCCACGCTGGATCCCAAAAATAGGTTAAAAGGTCAGTGTCACTGAAATATTATAACTGTTGCAACAAAACCCACTTCCACAAAAGTTAAAAATTCTAAAATAAGATCTTCAGTTCCATACTGAATCGTGAAACATTAGGGGAGAAGAGGGAAGAAAGGAGAGAAGGGAGGGAGGGAGGAAGCAGAGAAAAGAAGAAAGGAAAGGAAAGAAGAAACTCGTGTGACATATGCTCGTCTTTCAGCGTCCCACAAGGCGACTTCAGAGTTGACTGGATCTCTGAACTTGATGTTTAAACAAAAAATAACTGCATTTTTCTATTTTTTTATCTAATAGAATCACAATCATTTCTTTTATATGTCTTGATTTATCCATTCTGTGTTAGGAAGATGATCGTTGACCACCAGAAATGGTCTGGATTTGTTCTTCTCCCACGTCTCAGATCCCCAGGTCGCACACATTATAGGCTATCCTTCAATTAATTTATTTTCAGAGAATGAGGGCATCCCACACCCTCCTGTTGGAGGGTCTGACTCATCTGGTTGGACGTAAAGACAAGAGGTAGGTAAAAGTCTTTCTCTGGCAGACAGGACTGAGTAAGACTTACGTCCAGCATCTGTGAATGTCCTCAACAGAGCAGCCATGCAAACTGTTTTGGAATGAGGCTAAATCTGCCCTTTGTATATCTGTTTTCACCTCTGTCCTTTTCTGGCACTCTCTGTCTTTGTTAGAATGCCGGTGATTTAGGTTCCCAACCTCTCCACATTCCCCTCATCCATGCTAAGCATATTGAACACAGCACACCCATTGTTATCCACCTATGATATCTGCACTAACATAAAAAAATTAACCATAGTTCATTCGCTGTCCACCTGAAACTATCACAGCATTGTTAATTGACTAACAGTTCAGTTCAGTCACTCAGTTGTATCTGACTTTTTGCGACCCCATGGACTGCAGCGCACCAGGCTTCCCTGTCCATCACCAACTGCCAGAGCTTTGCTCAAACTCATGTCCATTGAGTCAGTGATGCCATCCAACCATCTGTCTCATCCTCTGTCATCCCCTTCTCCTCCTGCCTTCAGTCTTTCCCAGCATCAGTCTTTTCCACTGACTCAGTTCTTCCAATCAGGTGGCCAAAGTATTGGAGTTTCAGCTTCAGCATCAGTCCTTCCAATAAATATTCAGGACTGATTCAGCTATGAAGTGAAGTGAAGTCGCTCAGTCATGTCCGACTCTTTGTGACCCCATGGACTGTAGCCTACTAGGCTCTTCTGTCCATGGGATTTTCCAGGCAATAGTCCTGGAGTGGATTGCCATCTATACCCCAATACAAAACTAAAGTTTAAAAAAAAAAGAAAGAAAATAATGGTGGAAATTATAATAGCAACATTACATGGTTGGAATAAAGTTTTTAATTTTATTTTTATAAAATAAAATCTGTTGATTTTTTAGGTGCATATCAATATTTTATAAAATAATTGAATTTATTTAAATTTAGAAAAATTTCAAGACATAAAATAAGAGGTAATAAAAGTTTCCTTTAATATAGCCTGCTAAAAATTAACCTATTAAACTGAGAACAAAAATAATCTTCTAAATATTAAATTATTAAAGATCATTTAAAAACACACTCTTTGAGTGTATAAATGTACTGATCACCTAATTGATCTGATGAAATAATTTAAAATTTGCTGGCATGTTGAGTGCAGCACTTTCACAGCATCATCTTTCAGGATTTGAAACAGCTCAAGTGGAATTCCATCACCTCCACTAGCTTTGTTCGTAGTGATGCTTTCTAAG
>SJYX01010369.1:61216-72338 GCA_006410675.1 Oreotragus oreotragus
ACTCCTTGTGACTCCATGGACTGTAGCCCGCCAGGCTCCTCTCTCCATGGGATTTCCCAGTGAAGAATACCTGTCTCTTATACACATCTCATTCTCTTTAAATGACATGGTATAGAAAGAAATCCACTAATAGCACTTCTGTCTCAGTTTTATAAAATATAACAGAACTTGAAATATTAGTAATAGGATGCTGATAAAGTGTGAACTAACCTTGAGATGAGTGTGAGAAGGATTTCACTCCATCACTCCTTGAGGAACAACTCTTTTTCTCTGTATTATCCACACTTGATTCTGCTTCAGCCATTAAACAATCTGGAAACTCTGGGGGAAGCTGAATATGCCTTTTGTGGTTTTTTTGATCATTCAAATGTAGAGGAAGTTTAATTACCTATTAAGAGATGGATCTGTTACCCAAACTGTTGAAAATACAACACACACAATTATCTTTCTGGAATGACATAATATGCAAAATCCAAAAGGTCAATGATGAATCCAATTTTTCTAAAACTTACATTTTTTTTGGTTTTGTTGCACTATAAAAATGCAGTTTTTGTAATAACAGGTTTACATAAAATATCCCTGCTCTATATGTTTATTAATTCCTTTGTTCTTATCTTTCAATTTCTTATTTCAAATAATAGTCTAATAGTCATGCTGGAATAAAATTAGCAAACACTCATTTAATATCAAGTATTTACTAGCTTCAAGAAACAATATTTTAAGCTTAAAATTAAATGAGCATATTGTATAATCAGTATGCAATTTTTTTCACCTCTTCTCTGTGTTTAAAATTTTAATAATAAAATGCTGGTGAAAATAATCACTGACACAGGAAATGAAGTTTTCAGAAAAGAGAGGACTTGATATAAAAGCTTTTCTAGGAAAAAGTGAAAGGCTGTCTTGCTTGCATAATTTTCCCTTTTACATTCTTTCACACATGCTCTGGGAGCTAAATCAGAACAGCTCCCATTCTCCTCCTTAAAGCTCAGGGTTATTAGCCATGTGAGTAATGCATGAGGTCATGGCTAAACCCCACAGCCTGGCTCTGCAACCCCTCTGACTGTGGCAGTTTTCTTAGTGAAGAGACAACAGAGGGAAATGATTAGGATCTATCCAACTTTGCTTGTTTCCTTTCATCTCTTCTCTAAGTCTGCATTGCAAAACCATTTTTCTGCTCCAATATCTATCTCTTTTCTCTTCCCAAACCCAGGTTATCCTCTTCCTGAGTAACTCTAAAAAGCTACTCAAATTTTTCTTGTTCAGAATTGTTTGCATTTGAGAAAATTCATATTAGAAAAAGTCATATATTTTAGAATTTCACATAGAGGAAAATAGGGTTTTGAGATAAGAAACTTTTTGTCGTCAACCTCATGAAAGAGAATCACCTACATTCATACTTATTCTGCCTTACAGTTAGAAAAGCATGCTACTTGAATAACTACTATTCTCATTAGTAAGACTCACTTCCGCCCACCAACCCCCCATGAAATATACACAGGAAGAAAATTTCTGTTATTGTCTATCAAATAAGGAAGCTAGTGGACAATTATGCCCATTTATAATGAATAATGGCCAGAGAACTCTACAGATAAATAATAATGTAACTTTTTTCACTAAGATTTCTTAATAGGAGAAAAAAAGGTTATCAGTGTGTTCAAATAAAGTAGATTTTACTGAAATAAAGTTATTCTAATACTGTTTACCAAATAATCAATTTTTCTGAACTTGTAAAATTTAAACATCACTTTTTGATTCTATCTCAAATATAAAATGTGTATCTCTTTATTATCAATATCTGTGCTAACTAAATTATCTTTCATGAAACAAAGTCCATGCCATAATTTATAGAACACTGAATGTTAAGTAACAATGATAATTTTAATGACAAATTATAAATGCCTTTTACATTATCTAATAAATTATACCAAAATTTATTTTCTTTTTCATTTTCAATTTTATCTCTATGATAGTATTCAGGTCACCAATTCAATAAATAGTTTTTTTGAGGGTTTTCTTAAAAAATTTTTGGGGTGATTTTTCAATAACTCCTTTGGATTCATTTACGATCTTCCTTTTCACACTTATTTATATCCATGTTTCTAATCCTTAGAAACTTTTAAACACTTCTGATCCTGAGCTTCACTTCAAAACAAATCAAAATAACTGGGAATGGGACTAGAATCCAGTACTAGAGTGGACTGCCACTTCCTTCTTCAAGGGATCTTTCCAACTCAGGAACTGAACCTGCATCACTTGCATCTCCTGCATTCGCAGGCAGATTCCTTACTGCTGAGCCACCTGGGAAAACAGATTTATTTTTAAGATGCCACTATTCCCAGGATAATTAAAAGGGCACGTATTCATCTAAGAGTGGTTTTCTTAACAGTATAACCAGAGAGCAACAAAAATATATTTTGACAAAACATTGTAACTGAATTAGCTAAAAGGGGAAAAAATGTCAGTTAATTAAACTTAAATATAAAACAAGAAAATCATCACATAAGAAGGATATGTAGCAGATGATTTTTAGGTCAAAACTACACATGTTTCTTGAACATATCCATATTTACCTCAGGTAGGTAGACTGAAAAAAAATCAATGGTAAGGAAGAAAATTCATAGCATTTCATGATAAAACAACATGAAGAGGTAGAACAAATGTGGACGTATAGGACAAAAACAAATAGACCAAAATGTGTAGGAATGCCTTACACTTCAAGTATGCTGCTATTTTCTTTTTTGGATCCTCTGTGGTGTTGGCCTAAAATGAATTTATGCAACAGCTGTTCTGCGAAAAGACTTGGTTGAAAAATAGAATGCCAAACCTACACAAATTAGTGATGTGTATCCAAGTTGCTTTTTTTCTTTTTTTGATTTTTGACATAAACAAGGTGGCATACATTGAAGCCATGTGTATGGAAAAGAGGGATTTCTAATGGCCACTTTCATCCTGTGGAAATGTGGGCTATCTATCATCAGTCTCATCAAATACATGTCAAGCATCCCGAAGGCAGAGACCACGTCTTATCTGTTTTATATCTCTGGAACAAGTGATGCTCAACACACAACAGAAGCTCAGTAAGAACTCTCCAAAAAGAAATACAACCCTGCCCAACATCGCTGAGACCAGTCTGCTGCAGCAACAACAGACTGCAAACTGAGATATCAGGGACTTGGATAACTGTCCTGATTCATAAGACAGAAGTTTGGATTAAATTATCCTTAAGAGTTCTACTAACTCTGTCTAGAATTTTGCCCCTTGTTTGTAGACATCAGTTTAATCTGCATTATGAGAAATTAGTAGTGGTAAAGAATCCGCCTGTCAGTGCAGAAGATGCAAGAAATGTGAGTTCAATCCCTGGATTGGGAAGGTCCCCTGGAGTAGGAAATGGCAACTCACTCCAGTATTCTTGCCTGTGAAATCCTATGGACAGAGAAGCCTGGTGGGCTACAGTCCATGGGGTCACAGAAGAGTTGGGCATGACTGAACAACTGAGCACAACAATGAGAAATCAATATTGAGATAACCCTTATTATAGATTTTTGATATTGATACTTATTGGAATTTTCAATAGCTAAAGGCTAGAGAAAGGCAGCTTTGCAAAATCTTTACATTCTTTTTCCCACTAACAAAATCCCATTGCAAACCTGAAAATAGAGATTGCACAGCCAGTGGTCCAAGTCCAAGCAAATCAGATCTTCAGTTTTCTTGAAGCTATTGACTTTCTGATCATAATGTCCTCGGAGAAGCGGACACTTGAATTTTCCTTCCACCACATCCATAGTGCTATCATACAAAGGGAAGGTTGCCCAGCCCACAACCTGGTGGAGATAAGTATATTTCCCACGAAGGAGAATGAGTTCAAACAAGAAAGCCATGCCAAGTTTCACATCCTTCTTAGGCGGGAGTACCTAGGACAGATATGAGGACAAGGGAAGATTGGAATACTGGTATTTAGAAACACATCACAGTCACTGATGCCTACAGATCATTTAGAGTTAAGAACTGCTTTGTCTCTGGAAAAGAAGATGGCAGCCCACTCCAGTGTTCTTGCCTGGAGAATCCCATGGACAGAGTAATGTAGCAGGCTACAGTCCTTGGGGTCACAAAGAGTTGGACATAACTCATTGACTGAGTATGAGGATGAAAGAGTTGATTTTTACTGTTATTGTTTGTCCTTAAGAACATAGCATTGGATGCACTTACACAAGTAACGGTTATAGGCCAAGGTAATTGAGCAAATATACCATCATGGAAATAAGACCCAAAAAACAAGACAGACTCTACCCTGCCAGTTCAAGATTTGGCCTCGTATGAGTCTTAGGACTCAAACCTATAATATGCTAACTAAAGAGGTACCCTGTACTTTCAGTTCTTTTTGCTTGAGCTGGTATCTCTTTTGTTTAACTACTTCTATCTTTTGTCAATTCAATTGCTCAGTCATGTCTGACTGTTTGCGAACCCATGGACTGCGGCACACCAGGCTTCACTGTCCATCAACTCCTGGAGCTTGCTCAAACTCATGTCCATCTAGTCAGTGATGCCATCCAACCATCCCATTCTCTGTCATCCCCTTCTCCTCCTGCCTTTACTCTTTCCAGCATCAAGGTCTTTTCAAATGAGTCAGTTCTTTGCGTCAGGTGGTAAAAATTAGAGTTTCAGCTTCAGCATCACTCCTTCCAAAGAATATCCAGGACTGATTTCCTTTAAGATTGACTGGTTGGATCTCCTTGTAGTCCAAGGGACTCTCAAGAGTCTTCTCCAACACCACAGTTCAAAAGCATCAGTTCTTCAACACTCAGCTGAAGAGTTATGGTCCAACTCTCACATGCATATATGACTGCTGGAAAAACCATAACTTTGACTAAACAGACCTTTGTCGGCAAAGTAATGTCTCTGCTTTTTAATATGCTGTCTAGGTTGGTCATAGCTGTTCTTTCAAGGAGCAAGTGTCTTTTAATTTCATGGCTGCAGTCACCATCTGCAGTGATTTTGGAGCCCAAGAAACTAAAGTCTGTCACTGTTTCCATTGTTTCCCCATCTATTTGCCATGAAGTGATGGGACCAGATGCCATAATCTTAGCTTTTTTAATGTTGAGATTTAAGCCAGCTTTTTCACTCTCCTCTTTCACTTTCATCAAAAGGCTCTTCAGTTCCTCTTTGCTTTCTGCTATAAGGGTGATGTCATTTGCATATCTGAGGTTATTGCTATTTCTCCTGGCAATCTTGATTCCAGCTTGTGCTTCATCCAGCCCGGCATTCCACATGATGTATTCTGCATGTAAGTGAAATAAGCAGGGTGACAATATACAGCCTTGAGGTACTCCTTTCCCAGTTTGGAACCAGTCATTGTTTTTGTTTTTCTTTTGTTTTTTTTTTGTCTGACATTTATCTTTGTATCGTTGGTGTATCCAGCACAAGTGCTTTGACCAGAAGAAATGCTTTTTTAAAAAAATGGTTAAACAATCATAGAAACTAATCCTGTGCAGAATGATAGCTTGAAGTACTATTACAAGGTCTACCTTTTCAAAGAAAAATAGTGTCCCATTTAATTTTGTGACTATTCTGAATTTCAGTTGACACTAGAATGCACATCACTGTGTAAGCAGTTTGTCAGTGCTAAATAAATAGTGTTAGGTCTAAAGATGGACAGAACCATCGGATCAACCAAGCCACCATTCATGTCCCCAGACAAGAGATGGAGCCCATTCTTCAGCCTTTAAAAAAAATTTTAGGCAAGTATAAGACAGAGGATGAGATGGCTGGATGGCATCACTGACTCTATCAACATGAGTCTGAGTAAACTCCAGGAGCTGGTGATGGACAGGGAGGCCTGGTTTGCTGCGATTCATGGGGTCGCAAAGAGTCGGACATGACTGAGCGACTGAACTGAACTGAACTGAGGACATGAATCATGTATTTTTTAATAGAGTATGGCCTGGTTTTTTTAATTCTCTGTGAATAATTATAAATGGGCAAACATAGGGACTTCTCTAAACTATTTTATAATAATATATTTAAGCAAAAGTGTGTAGGGATATTTTATATGATTTATGTAAATATTCCAAGACTTGGTTTATGTTTAAAATGGAGCAGAAGCATCTGTTGAAAAATGCCATAACCCTGTGGCAGCTGCTATTAAACCATTAACAGGATCAGGTTTCATTTAAACCAGATTTACCATTTTCTACAACAGCCCATGGGAGAGCTAAAAACATTAGGCACAAATTACTGACAAAAGAGATTCTTAATCAAGCCATACTTTTCATTTGGCTAGTTGGCTGCTAGTAACCTCTGTGATAAGAGAATAAAAGCTAAGTGATGCAGAGGAGGAAAAAGGGAGTCAGAAACTTGTTTCCGACCATCGTTTAAAAATGAAGCTGAAATGATGCTATTACAGTAATTTCATCAGTTTTATCCCTGCATTTAGAAGTGAAAACTAATGCTCTTCTTATACTAACCTAATCTTACTCAGTGATATGTTCAAAACAGATTAGGAAGTTACCCAGTACTGACCCAATTCTATCATCAATTTTCCTGTGGTCTTGGGCAAGTCACTTCTTTTTTTTTTTGTATCTTACTTTCCATGCACTCACATGTCTTCACCCATAAAAAACAAAATTATAAGCATCTTCCTCACAGACTTGATGCACTTGTCAGCTTGTATAACAAATATAAAAATGCTCATAAAATGTGAATACACACAATTATTATTACTATCTGTCTTAAGACTTTATCCCAACTATTTTTATGACTCAGATTACAGTTTCATAAAGGAGAAAAGAGCATTTTAAGATTGACTGAACCTCATCAGATAAATATGTAAAACACAAGTATCATTTTGTGCATGAGAAATAGTTCTAGGCTCCCAAGCATAACCCGAACACCTGGCGTGAAACATCAGGCACCACTGTGTCACCTGTAACAATACAAATAAGAAGCCGGGCTTTGGGCACTACAGAAACTTTATTTCAGCTTATTTCACAAGACAGAGCTGCCACGTGAAATTACCCTGACGGTCCCCTCCTCCCAAAATAAGTATTTGAATAAGACAAAACCTAGTCACTGATAATGATTGAATAAGAGGATCAGAGCCATATGTTACCAAGTACAGGAATTTATCTGACAGCAGTGGTCATGTTCATCTTTCATTGCCTTTCTCGTGCTGTATGTTATCAGAAAGATCTTTTGCCAGTAATGTGTAGCTTAGGACTCATTTGTTTCCTCCATGGCAAGAAAGGATCACTAAGTTTCATTGTATCTCTCAGAGGAGTCTTTCCATAAACCTGAGCATTTCCACAGCTCTCCTACGAGGTAGACTTCGTCACAGGTGGGAACCCGCCTGCAATGCAGGAGATGTAAGAGACACAGGTTCGATCCCTGGGTGGGTAAGATCCCTTGGAGAGGGAAATGGCAACCCACTCCAGTATTCTTGCCTGGAGAATCCCATGGATGGAGGAGCCTGGCGGGCTACAGTCCATATGGTCGCAAAGAGTTGGGCACGACTGAAGCAACTTAACACGCCTATGAAGTGATGCTTCCTCATTTTTCTGTAGCTTTGTCACTGAATACTTATAGTAAGGGAAATAAATGGGTCATTCTGCCCCCAAATATCAGTACTATCTCATCACGAAAGTCCTGGTAGTTGGAGGTCATGATTTTCTCAGAGTACCTTTATTTTCTGTGTACCATCAAGGGCATTCTTTTTGAAGGAAGAGACAGTACAGGGTGAATTTCACTGCATAACATAAGGGCAATGCATTTGATCTTCCATATTATAGAAGATGTGTGTGAAAGGAGAGTGGAGAACAAGCAGAAAAGAAACAAATGAGAATTTTGAAGCCTGAAGTTTGCATGGAGGATTGGAAGAGAAAGCAAAATTCTTTCCACTTGGACACCAAATACTTTTAAATTGAAGCAACTCAGAAAGGATTAGGGAAGTCTTACAAAATGATGAAAATGCACATTGACGAAGTATTTTTCGATTTTCTGGATTTTCTGAAATATTTGGAAAAAGTTATACTAAGAAAAAGTTATTTTTTAAAAAGATAAAGTAATTTCAAAATCATGAGGCTTTCAAAGTTCTTCTCCTTATGATGGAGGTGGTTATAAATGACCATAATTCTTACTGTAATGAAGAAAAGATTTCAATTAAATTACAAAATTGTGTATATTTCTGAATTCCTTGGGGGAACTTTGGACATAAAAGAAATTTAGGAGAAACTAAATCTCAGAGAAGATAAACCCTTCAACATGAGTTGGGACTAGAAGTAGCTTTAATCTCAGGGAACAGGCAAGCGAGCAAGTCTGTCATTGGGTGAGAGACTTTGCAGGTAAAGGAGAAACTGCTGAACTTTTAACAGTCTTGGACTGATGTGGAATATCTAATGCACATAAGCCACTGAAGTGTTTGGGGTTTGTTACCAGAAAATTACAGAGATAAGATTGACATCCCCTGCTCTGTACTAACTCATATCCAGTCTTTCATACTTTTTTAAGAGGCATGAACACTGACAATTTATTTTTTAATGATTTTATTTATGTATTTTTCATTGTGCTGTATCTTCGTTGCTGAGCGGGCTTTTCTCTAGTTGCAGCGACTGGCGGATGCTCTCCAGTTGCAGGGCATGGACTGGTCGTCGCGGCGGCGTCTCTTGCTGGAGCCACGGGCCCTAGCGAGCACTAGCTTTAGAACTCGTGGCACGCAGGCGCAGGAGTTGTGGTTCCCCACCTCTAAGGCACAGGTTCAGCTGTGTGGTGCACAGGCTTAGCTGCTCTGAGGCATGGGGGATCTTCCCAGATCAGGGCTCAAACCTGTGTCTCCTGCGTTCGCAGGAAGATTTTCTTTTACCAGTGAGCCACCAGGGAAGTCTTGACTCACATCCAGTCTTAACTACTGTATAAATATAATTATTCCATCAAGATATCTTCAGAAACATAGTTCTAAGTCACTGGATATAAAACCAAAATTCTAGGGGCTCTTTGCCAGTGGCTCATTGGTAAAGTATCCACCTGTCAGTGCAGGAGACATAAGAGATTCAGGTTTGATCCCTGGGTCAGAAAGATCCCCTGGAGGAGGGCATGGTAACCCAAGCCAGTATTCTTGCCTGAAAAATCCCATGGACAGAGGAGCCTAGCAGATTACAGTCCATGGGGTCGTGAAGAGTTGGACACGACTGAAGCAACTTAGCATGCACGTAAGCATAATAAAGTCAATAGTAGAGGAACATCTGAATATGCATATAAGCTGCACTTCTGCAGACCCAGTAATACTTGAGTTGTTTGTGGTAGGTCTGCAGTGATGCAGCTTGGACATGATGTTTTGGTTGGAATCGTTACAAACGCATCTTCAACAGTTCTGACTTGATATATCTGTCACCTCAGCCCCAGTTGTTCAATCCTGCCCCGTGTAATTCTTTCTCTCATTTAAAAAGAAAGCTATCGTCCTCGTGGGTTAAAAGCATGGGCTTTGGCATCATACAAGCATGAGATCAAATCCCAGTTTAACACTTAAACAAGTAACCTACCATCTTTGGATGGATCTTGGTTTCACCATGTACAAAGTGCTGGGAAGGCGGTGGAGGGGGGGACTTGGGGGAAGGGACAGCAGTGATGAAAAGGAGGTGGCAAGTAAGAAGGGGAAGAGAACAAACGGTGTCTTTGGGGACTCATATTCTGTAAGGAATAAGGGTAGTCATGAAAATAAATAAGTGCATTTAATTTGCATTAGAAAACAGCAAAGTGTTCTATTTGAGG
The DNA here is from genome assembly GCA_006410675.1 of Oreotragus oreotragus. Taxonomy (NCBI): domain Eukaryota; kingdom Metazoa; phylum Chordata; class Mammalia; order Artiodactyla; family Bovidae; genus Oreotragus; species Oreotragus oreotragus. The sequence continues at coordinate 70,973 of SJYX01010369.1, forward strand.
CAAACAATTCTGGACAGAGGCATAGAGGATAATCTAGGCTATCTAGTGAGAGTTTAATAGCACCATTTTATTTTCCCTTCCATTCCCTCAGCCAAGATAAATAAATAGACAAATTAGCTCTAATCCCCTGTCTTTGTGCTGCAGGATGAAAGAAAGTAATTATTCTTGGAAACTTGTCTTGGCTTGGGGATCAAGGACAGAGGTTGGTAACAGCTCTAACTCTCATAGCTTCTACATAGAAGAAGAGAGAAAAATCTTACACCTACACCATTGGAAAACCAGTGCTTTGTGTGCAAATGTAATAGCTCCAGTTCCTTGTTTTAGAAACTGTTTGTCTTTTTATTTTTTCAGTTTCTTAATCCTGACAGTAGAGTATCAACTATTCATCTGTTGTTGTTGATTAGCCACTAAGTTGTATCCCACTTTGCAACTCCAGGAATCGTAGCCTTCCAGGCTCCTCTGTCCATGGGATTTCCCAGGGGATCTTTCCAACCCAGGGATCGAACCTGTGTTGCCGGCACTGGCAGGTCAATTCTTTAACACTAAGCCACCAGGGAAGCTCTCATCTCTACTGAAAGTTGACTAAATGCAAGGTACTTTTTGAATCACTTTATCCTTATGAACTCAATCACTATGATAATTGTACAAAGTAGATCCCTGTTGTTTACTTCCGGTGACAAATGACACCCCTGAGGCAAAGAGAACTGGGGCAAGGTCACACCCAAGGTCACACAGAAAATAGGTATAGAGGGTAGAGCTGAGATTTGATTCCTGGCAGTGCGCTCCAGACCATTCATGCTGTGCTTCCTGAGTGTTGGAGGTGAGCATCAGAGGGTTCACCTTAGATCCCTGGTGAAGAGGCTTTGGACCACCCCTCTAAACCCTATTTCCTGCCCGCCATGATCCCTACAGACTGAGGAGCTGGGCTCTCCCCCACATGTTTTTCTGTATTCAGCCTGTTACTTCCATCATTGCTACCACTGGGTTCAGCCATCAAAGGCAGACCAGAGCTTATCAAGGGAAAACATGCTTCCTCCAACAGAGTTCCATCATCCCAGCACCCTTAACAACTTCATCTTCCGGGATCTTTAAAGAATGAGTCTTTCTGAATATATATATATATATATATTTACAAATGCAAATGCTTATATGTTTATATATATTTATAAATATGAATGCTATATATTTATTTGTTCATTTAAATATAATTTGTATTTTATTTATTTATATAAAATTTATATTATCTATTTATATATATGTATATAAACACATATGGACTTCCCTGGGGGCTCACTGGTAAAGAATTCACTTGCCAATGCAAGAGAACCGGGTTCCATTCCTGGGTTGGGAAGATCCCCTGGAGAAG
>SJYX01010369.1:75037-104274 GCA_006410675.1 Oreotragus oreotragus
CCTTGACTAGATGGACCTTAGTCGGCAAAGTAATGTCTCTGCTTTTGAATATGCTATCTAGGTTGGTCATAACTTTCCTTCCAAGGAGTAAGCATCTTTTAATTTCATGGCTGCAGTCACCATCTGCTGTGATTTTGGAGCTCCAAAAAATAAAGTCTGACACTGTTTCCACTGTTTCCCCATCTATTTCCCATATAGTGATGGTATTACTCAATACCAAACAAATGTAAAAGGAGAACCCTTTTCATGAAACTACACAACCACACCCTAGCTGCTTACCAGGTAGCTCAGTGGTAAAGAATTTGCCTGCCAATGTAGGAGGTGCTAGTTCAATCCCTGGGCCAGGGAAAATACCCTGGAGAAGGAAACGGCAACCCACACCAGTGTTCTTGCCCAGGAAATCTCATGGGTGGAAGAGCCTGGTGGGCTATCATCCATGGGGTCCCAAAAGAGTCAGACATGACTTAACAACTAAACAACTTCAGCAAGAGTTTTAGGCACTGATGATAAAAACAATTAAACAAAACTTTTTTTTTTTTTTTGAGCTACAATCTGGTGGGGGAGGGGACAAGTAATAAATAAGATGATATCAATAACGATAAATCTTCTACTTGATCACTAAGGATATTAAAATAATAAAAGGAAATTAGAGATATACTTTAAAATGACCAGAGGAGGAGCTATTTTATTAAGAAAATCTTGTCTCGGGAAGGGACACTTGACCTTGGACAGCAGTGTCAAGATTAGAGGAGGAACCTATGATAAATCTTCTACTTGATCACTAAGGATATTAAAATAATAAAAGGAAATTAGAGATATACTTTAAAATGACCAGAGGAGGAGCTATTTTATTAAGAAAATCTTGTCTCGGGAAGGGACACTTGACCTTGGACAGCAGTGTCAAGATTAGAGGAGGAACCTCACAGCCAGAAGCCGCATTTAATGCAGTGACCTTATAATAAGAATGAGCTTGGTCTGTTCAGAGAAGAGAAAGTGAAACTCAAATGAAACACACAAGCAGAAAAGCCACATGCAAGGAAATTAGAAAGGAGGATGGGAACCAGATCATGTAAAGCTTGGAGGGCCAGGTAAGGAACTTGGATTTTTAGTCTGAGTGTCATGGAGCCACTAGGTGAGCTTAAGCAGGGCCTGACATGCTCAGCTTTGTAGTCTACTAGACTGACCTTTATTGGTCCTTGAGCGTAGTGATTTTTTGTTTGTTTGCTCATAAATCCTTTTCCTGCCAACCGCTAGAAGCTCTGAGAGCCCCATCAGTTCAAAGCCACTGACTACTGTTTGGTACACGCATGAGGCAGATGGATAGGAAAAGATAGCCAGCCTTGTTCTCTGCAATTACCAGGCCATGTGACCTTGGAGAAATTCTTTACCCTCGTCAGCCCTTTGTGACTTCACTCAGTGTTCATAAGAGAATTAGTGCCTTAAAAGTCATTGTAAAGCATTTTGTATAGATGTTGAAATATTAAAACTTATTCCCTCTGAATGTGAGTGAGTTCAAATATAGAAGCAAGTTCCTCCTCTTTAGAGAATTCAAAATGATTTGATTGTTGAATTGCATGCAAAGTGAACAAGAACTACTGTTTGGTAACTAGGGCATTCTGAACCCTGAATAAATCAGATGTGAACAGATGCAGAGAACAGACACAAAAGGACAAAGGTGGATTTATGACATTTCAGCAGCATTTCCAATAAGATGAAGAATGTGCATATGCATAAAATACCAAATTTTTTTAAAGTTAAAACATTTTTCAACTATAAGACAGTCAATACTCATCTATTTGAAGTCTGTCATGTGACTCATTAGAAGTTTTAGGTTTATTCATTCATTTAAAAAAATATTTATCAAGACATATTTCTAGGTGGCAAATATTTAGCAGTGAACAAAACAGACACCAGTCCCTACTCTCAAGAAGTTTATATTCTAGTGCTGCCAAATAAATTTAAGATTAAGTGACCACCTGCCAGTATTATGTAATACAGCAGCTCATGCCCAAGCGAGGCTGGTAAAAATTGAATTGATTATTGAATTGCATGCAGAGTGAACAAGAACTACTATTTGGGAACTGGGGCGCTCCACTCTGAGTAAATCAGATGTGAACACATGTACAGAACAGACACAGAGGATGGAAGAGGAGCCAGGAAAGAGCGAGAGACTTGGCGTTAGAAACAGAAGTCTGGTAAAAATATGAAGAAAATTAGGGGAACTGATTAATAGTTTACAGATGTAAAAAACCAACATATCAATTCTTGCTGTGTCCTTTAGGGCAGGTTATGAAACTTTGTGTTTGGACTGTGGGGTCATTTAAACCTGAGTTTGAATCTCAGCTTTGAACATCTGGTCAAGTTCTCATCTCAAAAATCTCAGTTTCTCTCATCTTCAAAACGGATTTAACAATAGATTGTGTGGTGTGAAATTTGCACTTATTTGGGCATTTTAAACGCATAGTGATCAAATTGGCATAGTGCAGGCACTCAGAATCAGAAAGCACATTACTCTTCCTCTCTGCCAGAGAATATGAGACAGTGATAGCCAGCTTTTTACACTGATGCCCTGAAACCCTTCACATCACTTAGTAACAAGGAATAGAGGCAAAAGAGCATCGAATGCGTTTAATGGAAACTGAGTTTTCTTAGATGAGAGAAATCAAGAATGGATCAACAAATACTTCTTGAAGGAGTGTTTCGAAGGGCTTGAGAAATCTAACAGAGCAAAAAGAAGAAAACATGCTACATAGAAGATTATTATAAATAAAAATCAATTATAGCTACTAGTTATTTCCTACATGTAACCCACTATACTGAGCAATCTGTACATCACATTATTTAATGGTCACAAAATCTTTATGAATTAGGTATTAGAGTCCCATTTTATAAATGAAGGAATTGAGGCCCAGGAAATTAAGTCATTTTCCAAAAGTATTGAATGCTAATAGCCAGGGCTATTCATTATGGATGGTAATAATCAATAATCAAAAAAAGCAGTCATGCTCAAGCTCTAGTTTTCCTAAGATCACTCCTTCCTATGAGTTATTAAAATCATTTCAATTCTTTGATATTAAATGTCACACAGAAAATAACCTCTTGCGAAATGTTGGGTTCATCACAGTTTAAGAATTAATACTCTAGGTCATTTTAATCAGTTTCTGATATATGTCATTTTCAGAAAGCACTTCAGGAAAGAACGCTGGGACCATGACTAATAATGACAAGAATATGAACTGTATTCTTCATATACATACTGGAACCTGAACATTACTGAAGTCCTTTACCATCTTAAGTATTTGGGAAGCTTTCAATAAAAAATAAATTTGCCTATTTCACTGAAATTGAGCATCCTTTTTTCAGGTATAAAACTCCAAACTTATTAATTTCATGGCTATATTTTAAAATGAGAGCCAGTACTAGCTAGATGACTACATGATAAGTGTCTCAAAAGTTCAAGAAAAGGCACTAAATTTTTCACAGTATTTGTGTTTCATTCTCAGAGTAATAAAAATATGCCATCCCTTTAATAATGAATAATAGATTCTCAGTTTGATTTACATGCATGGATTAAATGTCATGTTTGAAAAGTTGCCATTTTATTCATATTGGATTTCCCTCCAGTAAAACAAAAATGGTGCCCATCTACTGCTATAATAACGATACCTTGCCACACTGAAGTATAAATATTAACTGGTTGATAGACTTCTTAGGACTTCCCTGGTGGCTCAGACGATAAAGCGTCTGTCTAAAATGAGGGGGACCCGGGTTCGATCCCTGGGTCGGGAATATCCCCTGCAGGAGGAAATGGCAATCCACTCCAGTACTATTGCCTGGAAAATCCCACGAACAGAAGAGTCTGGTAGGCTACAGTCCACGGGGTCGCAAAGAGTCGACAGGACTGAGCCACTTCACTTTCACTTTCTGTGAGTGAAGTCGCTCAGCTGTGTCCGACTCTTTGAGACCCCGTGGACTGTAGCCTACAAGGCTCCTCTGTCCCTGGAATTTTCCAGGCAAGAGTATTGGAGTGGGTTGCCATTTCCTCCTCCAGGGGATATTCCCGACCCAAGGATTGAAACTGGGTCTCCCGCACTGCAGGCAAACGCTTTACCACCCGAGCCAGCAGGGAAGCTGCTTCTTAAAGGGCTTCTCAGGCGGCGCTAGCAGCAAAGAACCTGCGTGCCAATACCGGAGGCTTAAGTGGGGCAGGTTCAGTCCTTGGGTTTATAGGGAAGATGCCCTATAGAAGGGCATGGCAGCCCTTCCAGCATTCTTGCCTGGACAGAGGACCCTGGTGGGGACAGGCCATAAGCTCGCAAAGAGTCAGACACAGTTGAAGCAACTTAGCACACCTGAATGCATACTTCTTAAAATTCTATATACCCATGAAATAGTTCAACAACACAGCAAGCTGAAGCCAGGTTTTCTTAGACCTTATTTCAATGATGGCAAATTGATGTACTGAATTCTAAAAGGCAGCCCACCAGGGATCAAACCCCCATCTCTTGCATATCCTGCATTGGCAGGTAGATTCTTTACCACTGAATCACCTGTGAAGCCCAGTTCTTGGTAATTAGTGCAGTTTAGTTCAGTTCAGCTGCTCAGTCATGTCCAACTCTTTGCAACCATGAAGCACAGTATGCCACGCCTCCCTGTCCATCACTAACTACCGGAGTCCACCCAAACCCATATCCATCAAGTCAGTGATACCAGCCAGCCATCTAGTCCTCTGTCGTCCCCTTCTCCTCCTACCCTCAATCTTTACCAGCATCAAGGTCTTTTCAAATGAGTCAGCTCTTCACATCAGGTGGCCAAAGTATTGGAGTTTCAGCTTCAACATCCGTCCTTCCAATGAACACCCAAGACTGATCTCCTTCAGAATGGACTGGTTGGATCTCCTTGCAGTCCAAGGGACTCTCAAGAGTTTTCTCCAACACCACAGTTCAAAAGCATCAATTCTTTGTTGCTCAGCCTTCTTTATAGTCCAACTCTCACATCCATACATGACCACTGGAAAAACCATAGCCTTGACTAGATGAACCTTTGTTGGCAAGGTAATATCTCTGCTTTTGAATATGCTGTCTAGGTTGGTCATAACTTTCCTTCCAAAGAGTGTCTTTTAATTTCATGGCTGCAATCACCATCTGCAGTGATTTTGGAGCCCAGAAAAATATAGTCAGCCACTGTTTCCACTGTTTCCCCATCTATTTGCCATGAGTGATGGGACCAGATGCCATGATCTTCGTTTTCTGAATGTTGAGCTTTAAGCCAACTTTTTCCCTCTCCTCTTTCACTTTCATCAAGAGGCTCTTTAGTTCTTCTTCACTTTCTGCCATAAGGGTGGTGTCATCTCCATATCTGAGGTTATTGATATTTCTCCTGGCAATCTTGATTCCACCTTGTGCTTCTTCCAGCCCAGTGTTTCTCATGATGTACCCTGCATAAGCTTGGTCATGCTGCTGCTGCTGCTGCTAAGTCACTTCAGTCATGTCCAACTCTGTACGACCCCATAGACGTCAGCCCACCAGGCTTCCCTGTCCCTGGGATTCTCCAGGCAAGAACACTGGAGTGGGTTGCCATTTCCCTCTCCAAAGCATGAAAGTGAAAAGTGAAAGTGAAGTCACTTAGTGGTGGCCAACTCTTTGCGACCCCATGGACTGCAGCCCACCAGGCTCCTCTGTCCATGGGATTTTCCAGGCAAGAGTACTGGAGTGGCGTGCCATTGCCTTCTCCGATGCTTGGTCATAGAAGGGGCCAAATAAGTTCCTCAGTTATCCATTGCTGCATAACAAACAATTTCAAAATTCAGTGCTTAAAACAATAACGTTTTTCTATGTCTCCCCATTATGTCAGTCAGAAAATCAGAGCCAACTCAGCGAAGTAACTTGTTTACCCCATAGTGTTGGCTGGGACCACTTAGTGTGACTCTTCTATTATCTATATTCCTTTCCTAAGTTTGAAGTGATTATATACTTACTCAAACCCATATGTTTATCAAACCCAAAATTATGTATTTATTTATCTCCTTTGTGTAGTTAGACAGCTATGACTAATAAAAGGTAAGTGTGGATGCAGGTAATGTGCTTTCAGAATAGGAATACATGCTTGCTGAAAACTAGACTTTGACATGTATTTTTTTAATTCTGTGATTTTCTTTGCAAAGAGCTTAAATTGTCTTCTATAATCAGAAAGGCCAAAATGGCTATTTTCACTTGGAAATATCAAAAATCATCTGGAGAAACTTTTTCTTTAAAATAATCAAGTTGGCTGTTAACATCAACTGATGCACTTGGGGAGGTCTCCAAGCATGACTAAGTACTCTGGAAATTTCTAGAAGGCACATCAGCAGGCTTTCATCTACCTTTCCACAGGAGAATGAGCAAGATCAAGTCTGCTCATGCCTCAAGGAAGTCAGTTTATGCGCTCACTTCTCTGTTTTGAAAATATTTACCTAAAATATTGTTTTTGTAGTTTAAAGAGGGGAGATAAAACTAAATAAACATGAAATCATAAGACCGAAAAACAATATTTATTTCCTTATTCACTACCAGTGACAGATTCCTCATATATAATTAATGTTAAAATGATATCTTCTTCTCTAAATTGATGCGTTTCTTCTCAATCAGATTTATTTCTATTTTAGAAACTACTAATACCAAGATTTGGCTCTTAAGATTATCTTAACATTTCCTTGTAGTATTCATTGTTGGTAAACTGAACTTACACGACTGTGAGGTAATTTGTGCATGCTCAGTTGCTAAATTGTGTCCAACTCTATGCAGCCCAATAGACTGCAGCCTGCCAGGCTCCTCTGTCCATGGGATTCTCCAGGCAAGAATACTGAAGCAGGCTGCCATTTCCTTCTCCAGGGGATCTTCCCAAATCAGGGATCAAACCCGAGTCTCTTATGCCTCCTGCATTGACAGGTGGGTTCTTTACCACCAGCACGACTTGGGAAGCTATAGAGGGTGCTTGTAAATACTATCCAAGGAAACTATGTCATTTGCTTGCCGTCTTCCTCAAGAAATCCTCAAAATTGCCACAATTTAATAGAAGACCAGGTTTTGCCTTTAAACTAGTATTCATAAAATCTCATTATTCACACTGACAGGTGATTTTAAAAAACCACAGATGTACTTATGGAATAAAACGGGGTTAAGTACCATCAAAATCAAATAATTTTTTCCCTCTTGTAACACAAAAACTCAGTCCAAGACATGGTTTTATTTCCTGTGTTGTGTAGAATAATGTGAAAAGTGAAATATATCGGCTTAAATTGAAGGAAACCATGGTCTTAATGGAATCATTACAGAAATTGCTCCAGAATGCTACATCCTTCCAGAAATAATAACCTTGTTATGTCAGCAAATTTGGAGTCAGCATGGGTTACCTGCTCCACACAAAGGGCCTGGTCATGTTGGTTAGACCTGCCTGGGGCTTAGCCCAACATGAGCATATGACCTTTCAGAAAATGTTTTAAATTCATTAATCAATGTTCTTTGCCTGCATTTTGCTGGTTTTGCTTTTTAACCTACTATTTATATCCTTTTTTAAGATGGCCCATCCCTGGACCAATGCAAATGAGAATTTAAGCATAACAGTTCTATCTAGTAATTAATGAAACATTCTTTGGGCCCAGACACTATTACCAAAGCCCACCATACGACTGGGGTCCTTTTGTTGTTGTTATTTAATCACTAAGTCATGTCCGACTCTTCGAGACCCCATGGACTATAGCCCACCAGGCTCCTCTGTACATGGAATTCTCCAGGCAAGAATACTGGAGTGGGTTGCCATTCCCTTCCAGGGGATTTTCCCCACCCAGGGACTGAACCCAGGTCTCCTTCATTGCAGGCAAATTTACCCTCTGAGCCACCAGGGAAGACTGTCCCTTCTGCCTGCATAGAAATAGATGACCATCTTTCCCTGTTTAACATGAGTAAGATGTCTTGAACTCTCAAACAACCGTATGAAGCCAGTTTCTCCTGTTCATGGAGCAATGACCCTGACTTCGGCTTGTATGTGGAAAGGAATGACGTAAATATCTTAGATGCCTTTTATTGGTTATATACACAAACACATTTGTGTGTTTTTGTGTTATCTGATCCTACTACTGAAAAATGACACTTCTTTAAACCTTGCTGTTTTAACTGTCAGTCTCCCACAAACTGCCAGCAGAGTGACTGGCAGGCAGAACTGTGTGGTTAGTGGAAAAACTTGCTAGAACCCAGTGGAGCAAGCAGAACTTTGAGCTACAGCGTTTTTATTCTGAAATCAAGCAGCCTCTGATGACTTCTCTTTCCTGTCAAGTTCTGGAGGTGTTGGTGCTTTGCTTGTTTCTGTTTTGTCCTGAATTTTTTGTACTTTTCTTACATACACTGCTTGTGATATAGCCTAGTAGACCCCTTTGGGGATCCAGGATTTTGCTAGGTGATACCAAGGAATGGATGTAATTCAGTGACATTTTGTCAGGCTGTTAAAGAATAAATTTTCCTTGGCTGTGGCAGGAGGTAATTATTTTGGTTTGTTCGTTTCTGACACAGGGGAAGAAAATTGGAGGTTGTTATTTCAACTATTCCAAGATACTCTGTGCTCTGTTTGGCAGGAAGGGAAAAATGCATTTCACTCTTGGAGGAATGAGCAGCTTCTGCTTTTCCCTATGGACTTGATGCACTTCTGAACACTGTGCATGTTTTTTGACAACATCAGTCTCTTTGCAGCTTTGCTTCTTGTCCCCATCTTTGGGGACCTCTTTGTCCACTAAACTCTCCTGACATTTAATCTGTAGCACTCTCTGTTAGAGGCTTCCCTGGTGGCTCAATAGTAAAGAATGCAACACAGGAGATGCTGGAGACGCGAGTAGGATCGCTGGGTTTGGGACGATCCCTTGGAGAAGGAAATGACAACCCACTCCAGTGTTTTTGCCTGGAGAATCTCATGCACAGAGAAGTCTGATGGGCCACAGTCCATGGGATGGCAAAGAGTCAGACACAACTGAGCGACTAAGCATGCATGCAGACGTAAAACATCTACTTATACAGATGGCTCTAGATAGCAAGCTCTTCGAATGACATATTCAGTAGCCCAGATCCAAGCTGTAAAAGGGTAGGTACTTAATTAAAATCTACCAGAAGAATGTAGTTGTCCATTAGGTACTGGCTGGACCCTTTTCTTAAATTATTAACTAAAATCTTAGCTGTCACCACATTCCTGAAATTGCTCCGAGATAAATAGCAAGAACCAAGATCTCAGCTCATGGGCTGAACTGCACCTGCTGCCTTCTTATCACCTGTCCTCAAAGTCTGGTTCTACAGGGAAGTGGGCTCCCCCAGGGGCTAAGTCTTCTCCATATCCTCCCTTGACTAAAGCCTCTCACCTGCACCCCACATGTCTTAACAAGGCTTTGGGTTCATTCATCAGAGAAAAAAAAAAAACCGTTTATCAACATTGTTCTCAAGCAAAGGTTAATTCAAAAATTGTTCAAAATATGTGTTTATCACAGAAACAGACTCACACACTTAGAGAACAAATTTTTCTCCACCAAGGAGGAAAAGCGAGGGGACAGGCTAGTTAGGGAGTTTGAGGTCAACTTTTACACATGGCTATATTTAAAATGGATAACCAACATGGGCCTCCTGTACGGCACAGGGAACTCTGCTCAATGTTATGCAGCAGCCTGGATGGGAGAGGAGTTTGGGGAAGAATGGGTACATGTATGTGTATGGCGGAGTCGCTCTACTCTGTACATGAAACTCTCACAACATTGTTAATCAGCTATACTCCAGTATAAAATTAAAAGTTTAAATATATTTACTTATAAGCATTTGCCATGTGTATTAAAATGAAAGTCACCTGGTAAACCTTTATGGGCATCTCCATCAAGGAGACAGAATAACTATAACGATTATAACCACAGAAACTTCTGAATTCTTACTGTGTATTGGCACTGTGTGTTTCCCCAATCATCTCATTTTTTGTAATGCCTCTGGTAAGCAGATTTTTTTAACTCCTGTTTCACGGATGAGTCAACTGAGGCTTGGTTCCTCAATGAATCTTGTCAGCCCTGGTGCCCCATGATACCTACACTGATTGTTACAATGTTCATCCAAATTAACGGTGTAAAAGGCAATTCTGTATTAGCAAAGTCTACTCTCAAGCCTGGCATCTCAAGCACCAGAACATGGTGAAGGTTCTAGAACTAACCCAGCCTCCTCCTTTCTTCTCTTTCTTCCCTGTCTTCGTCTGCCTGGTGCTATTGCCTGAGAAAAAGCTAAGCTTATCCTCTCTGCTTCCAAAGGTGACTCAATGATCTCGAACCCCTCACTTCTCATCCTTGCCTCCATGATCACTCTCTAATCTTACTTAACTCTAGCTTCCTCCTCCAGCACTTTCTCCTCCAGAATTCCTTTGCTTGGTAAACACTTTCCCCTATATCCATAATCTATTTTCCGAACGACCTCCATCTTTTCTTCCTACCTAAAGCTGGGTTCTCGCCTACAATCAGTGTCCCCGGCTGCCTACCAAGGTATACACACAATTGCACACACACAAAATATACCTGTTAGTGACCTCTTGGCATGTAACACAGAGCTTGGCTCATACCAGATGCTTATTGGGTATTTGCTAAATAATGAATGAAATTCTTTCTGTTTAGTGCACGAAGTTGGATATCTGAAACCATCTAAGGTGAAAAGCTGGACAGATAGTGATCCATGTGCAAAAAGACCAGCTTACCACATAAAGGCTTTCATGGAAAAACAGTCCCACATCATAAAAGTTTCCACCGTGCTTCACTGGGTGTGTCCTGGTCCTCAGCTGCTCCTCCGGGTACCACTGTAAGACACAACCGCCTGGTTGACTGAGCAGGGACATTTTGAGGAGGTAGGAGCCTTGGGGCACCTTGTTCTTGAGACCCCTGATGCACTTCATCTGTATCTGAAGAGGCTGAGGTGACCGACTCTGCTCAACCTAAAGAAAAGACGGGTTTCTTGAATTTCTTGAACGATGCAGGAACTGGGTAAAACCACACAATTAGCCACAATGCGTTTCTCAGGGAGGGAAAAAGTAGACAATTATTTTTACTCAACCTGTAATTGTCAGGTATTAGCTGTGATAACAGAGGCGGACTACAGGAGGTGTAATTAGGGGGTCAAAAGGCATGCCTACCGATTATGCGAGGGAAAGTTTAGCCAGTTCTTAAGCGTGGTATGTTAATGATCTGTGACATCAGAAACCATTCATCTATTATAATGAGATAGAATGGACAGGAAACTAACACTTCTGAAAACCACACAGCAGGCCTCTTAAGGGATGGATGAACACGGACAGCAAGCTTGAACGGTGACAGCCCTTACCTCTCTCACTAATCACAGATCATGGGCCCCATTGACGAGTGATGTGCAAAACAGCTCAGACTAACACCTCACCTGATCGAATGTTTGCCTTTAATTTCAACATGAGGTCACCTTGCCCCACAGGCTTCAACTGAGAGTCTAAATAAATAAAGGAAGAAGAGCATTTCTATCTGCTTCAGCCTAAAACTTGACATGAACTGCATGTAACTAAAGAATATGATAGGAGAATATTTTACAGCACATTTGAATTTCATTGCTTACCTTCAGCTGGAACCAAAAGGCCATTCATTTTTAGTAAATGCTGAAAAGTTGGTACAAACTGATAAGCTGTTTAATGTCCTATTGCTTCAGATTACACAAAAATTAAACTGAGATTATTAATAACTCAAAAGCCATAAAGTCACGTTTTCCACCCTAATAGCCTTAAGGATAATTTGACCTTAAAGAATTCTCTATTACATTGTGCTTTAAGCAAAATTAATGTCATTTTTAGAAACAGGTTAGTCTCCTGGCTACCCATGTTGGTAGCGCCATCCGTTAATCTGCAGTTAACAGTAAAGCAGTTTTTAATCCTGCCTAGACTTTATTTTGTGAGATAATATATATTTCCATATAGACAGTATGCTTCTGGAATCAAATCATAGTTAAGTAAACAATGAAACTTGCTAAACTTCTGCTTTTTTCATACAAGTCCGAAACCACTAATCAGAACAACAATTATTTTTTGGTTTAATTATAAAGTCTTAATTAACAATAAAGACTTAACCTTAGCATTTTGGTTGCCAAAAATATTTTAAAAATTAACACCGTGTGAATAAGTAAGACAATCTCTTTAAACCTCAAGGCAGGATTACTGATGCAGGCAGGCTGAGTTATTAAACACATTCTAAATTAAACGCCTCTATGAATTTTATACTGAAATATATTGTGATAGTTTTGCATGCCAAATGTGACATTTTGTATTTCAGATTCATCTTCTGTAGTAATTTTGGAAATGTCATACAAACAAAGATTTTGTCATTTACCAATGGAATTACTATGCATGGCCGCTTAGCCATCTTTTGCTGGCTCTCGTGGTTGTTTCAAGTCAGCAAGCCATAAAAAATCTTTATCTCTCTGAAACACAGCAATTTGGAAGATAATCGAATGGTGACTAGGGGGCAGAAATGCCAGTCTGAGGAATTATACCACAATCTCTCTTGCATTTACAACCTTCCTCAGAGCGAGTGTCAGCAGAGGAGAGAGAGGAGATGGAAAATTCATCGAATGTCAAGCCTTGTCTCATTTGCATGGTGGCAAGTCGGCCTCATTGTCTAGGGAGAACCCAGCCTGGCTCCATGGACCCAGTTTTGAGGAATTCCAGTGGCTTCGTGATGGAAACTTTTAGCAATTCTATTTCAGCACAGAACTCTCCTTAAAATGAGTTGTTAAGACTTGCTAGGGCCATCCCTGGAGGCCCAGTGGTTAAGACCTACTGCAGGGGGTGTGGGTCCAAGCCCTGGTCGAAGAACCAGGATCCCACATGCCATGGGGTTGGACCAAAAAGCAAAAGGAATTAATTAATTTTTTAAAGACCTGCTAGAACTCTGTTTAAACAAAGGGTGGGCCCTGCAAGAGGAAAGGCACAACAAGAAAGTGAGTCAGTGAAATTGACCTTAGATTTACCTTCTTTACATCAGAGGGAAAAAGTCTCCAGAAACTCACCTTACAGCGGGGCCAAGGCCACACCACTCCCTTTGATGGGTGGGTTACTTCTGGGAGGGTACCGAGCTTGGCTACGCCGCCTGCTTCACAAACATTTGGATCTGCAGTTACTCCTTGACTTGTAGTTCTGTAGCAGGTATATAAGAGGGGAAATGAAAAGAAGAGAAATTGATGTTGGCAGATAGTGGAAAAGTCCACCTTTGATACAACACACAATCTGATATAGCCCTTGCACGTTTTCTCGAAATAACAAGAGTCAGAGAAACACCGCACCACAGTGGATTCAAATAGGAAGGTGAGTCATTTCTGAAATGAAACCCTATAAAATATGCGACTCTCTGTAAGAGGAGGGCGCGGCAGCCAACTCTGACTCTTGCCTGGAGAATCTCATGGACGGGGGAGCTTGGCAGGCTACAGTCCATAGGGTCGCACAGAGTGGGACATGATGAGGCGATTTAGCATGCACGCATGCAAGAGTTCCAGTTCCTAGGCCAGGAAGATAACCTGGGGAGGAAATGTCAACCCACTCCAGTATTCTTGCCTGGGAAATCCCATGGACAGTCCACAGGGCCACAAAGAGTTGGACACGACTTAGCAACTAAACACCAACATATGAGCTAAAGATCTTCCAACAATTAAAAATGACTTGTTTTGGAAAGTACCAGATCTAATACTTGATGAAATGTGTTGAAGTGAAGTGAAGTCGCTCAGTCGTGTCCAACTCTTTGCGGCCCCATAGACTGTAGCCTACAAGGCTCCTCTGTCCATGGGATTTTCCAGGCAATAGTACTGGAGTGGATTGCCATTTCCTTCTCCAGGGGATCTTCCCAACCCAGGGCTCGAACCCAGGTCTCCTGCATTGTAGACAGACGCTTTACCATCTGAGAATTTGTTACCACTTTCTTTTCTATCATCACCCCTTCAATCTTACGAATTGTTGGAGAAACCATGGGGAAGAATTATTTAAAGAACTTAATAACTGATATGACATAATCTTTTTATTGTTTTCAATACAATGTTCAGAGATCAAAATCTATCTGTGCATGCTAAGTCACTTTATGTCCCACTCTTTGTAACCCCATGAACTGTAGCCTACCAGGCTCCTCTGTCCATGGGATTCTCCAGGCAAGAATACTGGCATGGGTTGCCATTTCCTTCTCCAGGGGATTTTCCTGACCCAGTGACTGAATCTAAGTTTCTTACATCTCCTGCATTGGCAGATGGGATCTTTACCATTGTGCCACCTGGGAAGGCTTCAAGATCTATGTATAGCTTCCAAATGTTACCCAAGTTTTTCCTTCTATTAACATTCACTGGCTTGATTTGAGGTTTTTCTTTATTACCTCTTTTTTTTCTTCTTTTTTTTTTTTTTCAGTCTTCACGATTCCTAACAGCCAGCACTTCCAAATTCATTTGAATTAAGAAGGATCTTGCATTTCACTTCCCCTGGCTTAAGCTTAATTCCATCAGCAGGGCCATCTGTGACAATGACAGCCCCTCCACCAGAGGAATGGCCTTTTTGGATCTCACAGCTGATTTAGTTTCCTGGGATAGAAATGATTCTCCTTAATTTAGTTAGAGCTACATTGACACAAGAGTTCATTAGGACACCCATTTGCTGGCAATTCAATTTCAAATTAAATACACTTTGTGGTAAATTTTATTACTTTTAAACTACTGTATCTATTGTCTGTAATGGTCCTATTATACAGTTATGAAGGTAAACCGATTTCATTAGTAAACATCAGACATGTTATGTAAACCACAGTGAGATGTTTTCCTCGGTTTCTTTCTTTGTTCCCGTGGCAAAAAAATGTAAAGCCCTAGTGAAATATCCTAAAAACTTAATCTAAATAATCAAATACTGAATTCATGATAATCATCCTAAGGGGGGGTAAGAAAGCAGGGTTCTCAGTTGTAATTTGCCTTCTTTGTAATTAAAGGGTTTCTAAAAATACCTTCCTTAGTTAAAAAAGAATGCGACGCACATCAAAAGGTTAATAAAACAGCTTCAAGAGGATGCCGGCTAAACATTGACACAAGAGTTCATTAGGACACCCATTTGCTGGCAATTCAATTTCAAATTAAATACACTTTGTTGTAAATTTTATTACTTTTAAACTACTGTATCTATTGTCTGTAATGGCCCTATTATACAGTTATGAAGGTAAACCGATTTCATTAGTAAACATCAGACGTGTTATGTAAACCACAGTGAGATGTTTTCCTCAGTTTCTTTCTTTGTTCCCGTGGCAAAAAAATGTAAAGCCCTAGTGAAATATCCTAAAAACTTAATCTAAATAATTATATACTGAATTCATGATAATCATGCTAAGGGGGGGTAAGAAAGCAGGGTTCTCAGTTGTAATTTGCGTTCTTTGTAATTAAAGGGTTTCTAAAAATACCTTCCTTAGTTAAAAAAGAATGTGACGCACATCAAAAGGTTAATAAAACAGCTTCAAGAGGATGCTGGCTACCTAGAGATAAGTATATATACTGAATTCATGATAATCATGCTAAGGGGGGGTAAGAAAGCAGGGTTCTCAGTTGTAATTTGCGTTCTTTGTAATTAAAGGGTTTCTAAAAATACCTTCCTTAGTTAAAAAAGAATGTGACGCACATCAAAAGGTTAATAAAACAGCTTCAAGAGGATGCTGGCTACCTAGAGATAAGTCTAGTGGTTTGTGGCCCCTTGGAGTCACCATACTCTAGACCAGGAGCCAGACATTACCTTACTTCTGAGTCAGGATTTGTAGCAGAGTGTTCTTTTCTCTCTTGTATATAGCTCTTATTATCACTTTTGTAATTATATAAATATGCATGTATGTTCGGGGAAGGCAATGGCACCCCACCCCAGTACTCTTGCCTGGAAAATCCAATGGATGGAGNCTACAGTCAGTAGGGTTGCAAAGAGTCAGACACAACTGAGCAACTGAGCGTGAGAATTCTTCACAGCTAGGTAGCAAGACTCACTGTTTTTTCTTTTACAAAATGAGGCTGATGCTGTAAATACTTTGTAACCTGTATTTCTCACTTTGTGCATTATACATATTCTCCAGGAGATTAATTTTTTTAAGTACAAATTTTTAGCAATGACTTAGTATTTAATTTTAAGTGTCTACCGTAATTTATTTAAATAATCCCTTGTTATTGGATATTTAGGTTAGTTCAAATTTTCATGACCATAAGTTAGCCTATAATTACTTTTCTCTCGCATATAATGGAGCGCCAACACCCCTGGCTATTTGAGGATAAAGTCCTATCTCTAGAAATGGTAGCATGTAGTAGGTATGCTTGTCTATACCTTATTGAGTATTGGAAGGAAACCTCAGCAATATGTAATCCTGCCCATATGGCCTATTTTTTCAAGTACTGAATAATAGTCACAGACTGTTGTCAGATGATACTTTATTTTCACTGCTAGTGGGATTAAGAGTTAAGTAAAACGGCAGTGAATAAGCGGCACTGCTGTGTAACAAGGTTTCTCAGCCTCCGCGCTGTTGACATTTCGAACCACATAATTCTCTGTTGCCCTGTGCATTATGGAATGTTTAGCGAGATGCCTGTCCTCTGCCCACTAGATGCTGTTAACAGCTTCCCCCTAGGTCCAGTCATGACAATCAAAAATATCTCCAGTTGTTGCTAAATGTCCCCTAAGGAGCAAGATTGATCCCCACTGTGAACCACAGTATTAACTGGTATTTATTTAGTGCTTCTCAGGCTCACTCTTTGAAATGCATTATATTTATTATCTCATTTAACCCTTAAAATAATCCACCAAGGTACTATTATTCTTGCTTCACCGATGAAAAGCTGATGCTGAGTAAAGTTCTATCCCTCAACATCCCGTTGGAGGTCACATAGTCAAAGAGAGGAAAGCCCAAGCTTCCACGGGAGACCGTCCCCCGTGAGCACCTCTGAACCTGTACCTGCTACTCCTGCACCTCCTGAGCTGAGATGCAGGGGCAGAAACTGCCATGTCCCAGTCTTAGAAGCCCCGACCCTGGATCAGAGATTTGCATAGTCTCTGAAAGACTGAAGTCCCCTCCCCAAACTGTCCTATGCGAACGAAAAGGCACAGATACATCCCAGAAACAAATGGGGTCATGGGTCTCCCAAACCAAAACCTTAGGGTGAATCAAGCTAGGGGGTAGCCCACAATTAGTCCACACCAAAAGGAACAAACAAGAAAATAAAACACATTAAATGTACCACTAAGGGAACGTACTTCTCAAATGTTCTGTCGCTCTTTAAACATGACATAGGAATATATTCACCAAGTCCTTCCCAGTCAAATGTCAAATCCTGCATGAAAGAAAACAGAAATGAAAAAATATATATATAGTCGAAATGTACTTGAACATCTATGTAAAAGCTGGCTTTTCCAAGACCAGGGTATGCTGACTCTTAAAGGCTTCGGTTCCAGTATAAACACGGGGATTATACCGACGGTAGCCGCCTACAGACTTCTCAGCTGGCTCAGTGGTAAAGAAGCTACTCGTCAAGGCAGAAGATGTGAGTCTGATCACTGGGTTGGGAAGATCTCCTGGAGGAAACAATGGAAACCCACTCCAGCACTCTTGCCTGGGAAATCCCGTGGACAGAGGAGCCCAGCAGGCTCCATGGGGTCACAAAACAGTCAGACAGGACTTAATAACTAAACAGAAACAGTAAGTCACCTCACTACGGAATCTGAATTTTCTGTCTGCTTAGTTACTTTTTGGCCAGAAAGGCAGAGAGAATAAAATAGTACATGATGTAAGCAAAAGAAGGAGAGATGCCTTGGGGACACCAGTACAGCTTTCTTTGTCTCTTTCTATTCTCTGTTCTCTCTCTCTGTGTCTCCGCGTCTCTCTCATACACACACCCTTTAATAGTACAAGACAGAAATGGATACGTGGCTAGATATTTAGGATTCTAGCGATGTTGATAATAGGCAGGCTGTAGTCCATGGGGTCACAAAACAGTCAGACAGGACTTAATAACTAAACAGAAACAGTAAGCCACCTCACTACGGAATCGGAATTTTCTGTCTGCTTAGTTACTTTTTGGCCAGAAAGGCAGAGAGAATAAAATAGTGCATGATGTAAGCAAAAGAAGGAGAGATGCCTTGGGGACACCAGTACAGCTTTGTCTCTTTCTATTCTCCGTTCTCTCTCTCTGTCTCCGCGTCTCTCTCATACACGCACCCTTTAATAGTACAAGACAGAAATGGATACGTGGCTAGATATTTAGGATTCTAGCGATGTTGATAATAATTGTGATCATATAATTTATGATTTAATCTGGGACATTTTGAAGTCAAGGGGAGATTTTAATTATTCCAGGACAAGAGGCATAACCCAGACCTCTCCCTTGAAAACTGTAATATATAGTAATCCTATTAAAACATTCCTCCAGATGTTCTGAGAGGATACCGTACAGGTAAATATCAACGTGTTGACTGAAAATGAATGAGAGAGAGAGGGAACTCGGGATGGAAGCCGCAGCCCTTTTATAACCTAATCCTGGAAATGACATTCCATCACTCCTACTATATCCTATTGGTCATACCGATCAATTATCCTTGTACAGTGTCAGAGGGAATTACACAAAGGTCTGACTAACAGGAGGTGGGGGTTAAAAAAATATTCTGGTTTATGTCTGCCACTGCAGGAGACATAAGAGATACAGTTTCTATCCCTGGGTAGGAAAGATCCCCTGGAAGAGGGCATGGCAACCCACTCCAGTATTTTTGCCTGGAGAATCCCATGGACAGAGGAGCCAGAAGGGATACGGTCCATAGGTTTGCAAAGAGGCAGACACAACTGAAGCAGCTTAGCATACACGCATGCACGCTTGAATAACAGAAGGCTGGAAGCATGCTTCTACAGCGATGATGAAGTCCAGACAAGTGCTGGGAAGTCCTTGATTAAGCCTCAAGATCTGAGAATAACTCTGTGGCTCTCAGCTCTGTTCTCTGGACTCTGGTGTCATCTTCTGGATAGTCCTTCCTCTTTTCATGAAAGGTAGCACGTGCTTACTTCTATGTGATTTTCTAACCTTGTTTCCTGCCAGTAGAATTTTGTAATTCAAATACTTCTTTTTCTTTTGTCCTCTCTTTGTTCTTTTCAATCAAAGCAGGTGATTTCTCTGCTCATGTAATTCCACCTAAGGCTTTGTTGGTCTTCCGTTAATCTTAGTGGATTACACCTCATTAGACATTGATGATTTTCGCTATGTTCTTACTTTTTAATGGCATAATGAAGGTTAAATTTTTCTGACTCTGCATGCCCCTTACAAAACTAACAGAGTCATTTGTGAATTCCCCTCTTCTAAGGTGTGTCCACTAAGGTGTCCAGTCATTTCTTATAATGGAGCTGCAGCAGAAAATGGCCTTTAGTAAAAGACTGGCACCCATAATGCTCTGCTTCACCAAGCACTGCTAGAACTAGTCAGGGCAATTGGAATCATGAGAAGTTTGTGTATTTTATTTCTGACCTGATCTTTTAAAATATTGAAAATCGAGGTGAGGTTGTCAGTGTAGAATGTTCAGTCAAGGAGTCCCAAACAACATGACTTCATGATTACTATCCTAAATTCAGCATAATTTAAGTATACTGCCTTAAAGACACAATTTTTTGGTTTTTGGTTTTTTATTTCTCTAAAATAGTCCTGCTTCATTAGCTCTCTCTTGAACTGATCCGAGAGAGGAAAATATAGCTGGAAAACCTGTTAGTCCACTTAAGAACATGTTTTTAAAACATAAATTTCAAGAGGGAAGGACTATACACCAGAGTCTCTTATGCATACTCTCTGTTTGAACCTTCTTCATAGATATTTCCTACTTGTGAAAGAAAAAGTTAAACAGATATAAAATAATTGTCATGTGGTCATAGTAATACTTTAAAGGCTCTTCATCATCAGCAAATTTATTATATCTGTGAAGTCTTATTGAACAATAAAATGGGATGGAGTCATAGCTAATAATTTTTTTAACCTAAACTAATATATATTTTTTTCTGAAAAGAACCTGAAGCATTAAATCTGATATCTGTATTAGATTTAATATATAATATTCTGATATATATATTAGATTCAATGATTCCGGTTCTTTTCAGAAAATCTTGATCAACCTGTGATACATTTTTACATGAAATATATATACACACATATATATTTTAAAGTGGGAAAGGGCTTTAAATATGAATTATTCAATTCATTATGTACATTTTATTCTTTCATATTCACAAAAGTTGATGTGATGATGTAAATTTTAGCCCACACTAAATACCTCAGGAATATCAGAGCTAAGAAGAGGCAACAAGAGGAAAAACACATTTTAGATGCCAAAAAGCCATTTACTAGGCAGTCTTTTTACTATCAAAAAGACTTTTTTACTTCATTTCCTGAAATGAAGGTACTTAATATAAAGGAAAAACAAGTGTTTGGAGAAGCTTGTTTTAACATTTATAAATTTATGGTTTTTTTCTATTAGCAGTATATTTATGGGGATTTTCAAGCATGCTTGTTCTTTTTTTGACTCTATAACTGTCTCTCCCTTTGCATAGAGGTCATTTATCTTAAGGTTTCATGATCATTGTGTGTTACCTTCATTAACAATTCTTTCAGGAAGGAGGTTGGTGGGTTACAGTCCCCCAACCATGGACAGAGGAGCCTAGAGGGTTAGTCCATGGGGTTGCAGAGTCAGACATGACTGAGCACACACATGCATATGTGTGTATTTGAAAATCTAAACCAAAGGCATTAAACCAAAATTAACTTGCAAAATGCACTCAATAAGCTCCTTGGCTTCCAATTCATTACGTAATAATCTCATCAGATCTAGGACAGCAGAATCCCAGAAAAAGGAATGTCCACAGATGTATTTCTCCAAAAATAATTAATTAATTCAACTTTATTGATCATCCTCTTGGGACACGGAGTGCATTAAAATTTTAAGCAATAATTCAAATGCTCCCAGCTCATTCATCTTTGTTAGCTGAACTGTCAGAAGTTGTGAGAACTATTATTAATCCCTGTTTTACAGACTGAAAACAAAAAGCTAGGTCATAGAGATGTTAACTTGCTCAAGATGACTTAGTAGGACGTGGAATCTCTGAGATTCGAACCCCAGGCTGTCTGCCCCCAGACCTGTGCTCTCCCCTGCATGTCACACCTCCTACTTTAATGTCGTATCACCAAATATCATTTCTAAGAACCTCTCCTAACAGAAAAGTGAATCCAGAAGCTAAGCTTTCAAAATGAAAACAGCACAGTAATAATAACTGACTTCTATATAGCACTTTATTCAAAAAAACACTTACAGAAACTTTTTCGCATTTCTCTTTCACAACATTATGAAGGTAGAAGGCGAGGATCCTCCCCATTGTTTTCCAGATAAGAACACTGAGCTACAGAACATCTTCAAACAGGCTGTGCTTAGGATCACACAAGTGGAACGTGATGTAGCAGGATTCCCAGTCAAGCACGTTCTTTTGTAACTTGGTGAATTTCTTTCTTCTGTTTTTATCACACGGCAGAGAGCCCACTTGTCTGGCTTATAGTTTTGAAAACAATAGACTAAATGTCTTCAACTGTTTTACCTAAAGGTATTTTGACTGATTCCTACATGCATTCCTATTTTTCTGGTTAATCCACATCTTTCTTCAATCTAGAGAAACAGGGACAGCCTCACAGAGACCAGCCATTCCCTTCCAGGAATCAAGCCCCGGATGGCTCAGTTACCACTGCCTCAGGTGGTACACTAAAGATGGATAAAAACAGAGTCGCACTGTCATCCAAGAAAACAGACCACCCAAGAACTGACATTCACAATTCATCTGTGTAAGTTCGTCTTAAAAAAAATTAACTCATTGCTAAAATCACAAGGCCAGTAATTCATATGTCTGTTGACTCTTGGATTCATAAATGCATCTGGTAAAGAATCCGTCGGCAGTGTGGGAGATGTGGGTTCGATCCCTGGGTTAGGAAGATCCCCTGGAGGAGAGCATGGCTACCCACTCCAATATTCTGGCCTGGAGAATTTCAAGGACACAGTCCATGGGGTTGCAAAGAGTTGGACATGACTGAGTGACTTTCACTTCACTTCATAAATTAAAGCAAAATTTAAAAAGCAAACAAAGTACCTTATCTCTTGGAGTCAGCTGCTACCGTGTTATTGCTGACATATCCTGGACTTTTCCCTCTGCTCTGTAATTTCCTGAATTTTCTTTTACCTACGCTGCCTCCAGATGTTGGTCTGGCCTAGACTGCCCAAACCCTTTGGCAAGCTCAAAAACCAACAAAACTTTCTCCTCCTGCTTGAACAACATTAGTATTGTACTACGAGATTTCCTCCTGTTTATGTTAAACCTCTAGTGTACAGCTAGTCAACAAGAAGTCTCAGCTATTTTTCTCCGATACTTCCTTTATTCATTACCTCTTTGACACTGGAAATGGGAAATGCAAACAGAAAAATTACGTTCCAAACTTCATCTGTCCCCCATCACTGTTTCCCTAAATGTGTTTCCACTCTTAAATGATTTCCTGTCAATCAAGGAAAAGTAAATAAGAGGTCAAATGAGAAATTGAAAAATATGTTGAACTAAATGATAAAACATAACATCTCTAAATTAGTGGAGTACAGCCAAGACACACAGAGAAGAACATTTACAGCAAAGTCTACATTGTAGTGAAGATATATAAACTCAATGATGTATAGACATTTAAGAAAAAAAGCAAATCACCCCCAAAGTGAGCAAATGCAGGTGTACTCAAGAGTTTGATTCCTTTTTGATGTTTGACTATTAACAAGACCCAGCCCCCACCCCAAGCTCCTCTTCTCCTCCAGACACTTCCCACCTCAGTGTCAACAGGAAGTTCAAATCATACAAGCACCTGCTGCTCATGGAAACGTCAACCTGGCCCCGCTATCTAACCACAGTAAAAGCCAAACTGTCTCCACCCTCTGCTTTCTCAAGCCACTTGTAAGCCTGAGCTGCTCTTCCCAAAAAAGCATCACTACGTAAGTAATAAGCCTTGTCATATCCTCTTCTTTTTCCAGTTTTTTCTTTAATTTTAAATATTTTTTAATTGAAGTGTAGCTAACTTACAATGGTGTGTTAGTTTCAAGTGAACAGCAATATATAGCTATACATACAATATACATCTACTTTTTTCAGATTCTTTTCCCTTATAGATTATTACAAAATTTAACTAGAGTTCTCTCTGCAGTATCGTAGCTCTTTGTTGGTTATCTGTTTTATATATATAGTAGTGTGCCTGTCTTAATCCCAGACTCCTAATTTATCCTTCTCCTGCCTTTCCCCTTAGTAACCATAAGTTGTTTTTCTTTTTTCTATTTTCTGTGGGTTTATTTCTGTTTTGTATATAAGTTCAGTTTTTAAGAGTCCACATGTAAGCAATATCATATAATATTTGTCTTTCTTTGGCTGGCTTACTTAGGGTGAAACTCTCAAAATTCATCCAGGTTGCTGCAATTGCCATTGTTTCATTCTTTTCTATGGCTGAGTAATATTCCATGGTGCATATGTGCTATATCTTTTTTATCTATTCCTCTGTTGATGGGCATTTAAGCTGCTTCCATGTCTTGGCTATTGTAAATATTGTTGCAATAAATATTGGGGTACTTATATCTTTTTAAATTATGGTTTTCTGTGGATATATGCCCAGGAGTGGGATTACTGGATCATATGGCAGCTTTAGTTTTCTAAGGAACCTCCATCCTCTTGGTGTGTGTGTATGGCATCATCAGCCTTTCTAGATGAAGTAAATTTGGGATGGGGTTGGGATACTTTGCACATCATGGGGTAATACAATAACAGGAAATAACAAAGATAAAGAAAGGAATCAGTTAAAGAGAAATTGGATGAGTAATAGACAAAACCAAAACAAATAAAAAAATTAGTTCTTGAAAATATGAAATTAAGGAAATTATGAAAATAAGGAAATGGAGCAAACAATTGGTCCAGAATCAGAATGGTGTATGAAGAAAAGCTGGACAAGACGGAGCAACTAAACACAGCACAACGGCGATGAAGAAGAGTGTTAATCGCTCAGTCGTGTCCGACTCTTGCGACCCCATGGACTGTAGCCCGCCAGGCTCCTCTGTCCATGGAATACTCCAGGCAAGAACACTGAAGTGGGCAGCCACTTCTTTCTCCAGGGGATCTTCCTGACTCAGGGACTAAACCTGCGTCTCCCGCCTTGCAGGCAGATTCTCTACCATCTGAGCTACCAGGGAAGCCTTGTATAAAAAAAAAATAGGGAATTTAAAAAGGAAGGTAGAGTAATAACCCGCAATAAGGGAGGGTGAGTTAGTTTTACCATCAGGGACACCTCTTCCCCTGGAAAATTGCTTTGCCTTTTTCTTTATTTTACAATATAATATACACATTGAATCAAAATCACTTTCATCAAATTAGTCAATGCCTCTTACATGGAGTCATACTATTTAATTCAGTGTTTCTTAATTGTGGAGGGAGTGACATCCCCTGACACCACCACATCACCACGATCAAGCAGCATTTCAGAGTCACCTGCTATCCAAACAATACTCCCCTGGTATTTCCATGTTGATCACTGTGTCATTTCTTACACTGGCAAGCTTCTCTCCCTGAGGGACAATTAGTGCGGAAAGTGACCCTCTGTTAACAATGCAAGAAAGTCTGTTCATTTTCATGTGTGAAGTCGCTCATTCGTGTCCGACTCTTTGCGGCCCCATAGACTGTAGCCTACAAGGCTCCTCTGTCCATGGGATTTTCCAGGCAATAGTACTGGAGTGGATTGCCATTTCCTTCTCCAGAGGATCTTCCCAACCCAGGGCTCGAACCCAGGTCTCCTGCATTGTAGACAGACGCTTTACCATCTGAGCCACCAGGGAAGTTCATTTTCAAGCTCTGTTGAAATCATATGTTACTGTTTAGTCAGTAAGTCGTGTCTGACTCTTTGCGACCCCATGGACTGTAGCCCACCAGTCTCCGCTATCTATGGGATTCTCCAGGCAAAAATACTGGAGTGGGTTGCCATTCTCTTCTGCAGGGGATCTTCCCCACCCAGGGATCAAACCCAGATCTCCTGCATTGCAGGCAGATTATTTATCCCTGAGCCACCAGGGAAGCACCCTTGGAAGGTTGAAATCAGGCAGTCCATCAGAAGAGAGATTTTGGCAGCCTAAAGGGAAGATACAATTCTCTTCTCTTACCTTGAACTTCTGAAAAGGTAACCCTAGGTATTAATATTCTGAACTGTTACTTAAGAGGGTACATGCAGGGCTTTAACCCGTGGGCTGCCATATTTCTGTATTCATTTCCAGTCTTTCCACCATAGAAATGTGTGGGAGTTGGCTATTAGAGCCATTTGCTCTGCCTGGGGGCTAATTACTCTATGTGGTTCATTTTTGAAAATATTATGTTACATCCAAAGGCAAGAAAATTGATGGAGGCTTGTTTCAGGTTTGCTTATGTAATTTTGCACAGATTAAATTAGTTAATCAGAAATTATGCTGGCTAAAATAGATCTGTTGGTTTCTAAATCTACAGTGGAAAATTGCTTTTTAAAAAATAATTTAAGTGGCATGCTATTTAAATATATTTCCATCAGTTCTCTCAAATGTGAGACTCGAGTTGTAACAGCCCTAAAGGAAAGTCATGGAGGAGTGTAGGAATCCACAAATACAAGGTCTGGAAAGAGTATGCACCTGTGACCTCCTCCAGCAAAATGCTACGGGATCTATCGCAAAGAATGGAAGGAATGAAAATTTCATGAGTCAAGGAAAGGGGACAGGGACACCTGAGAATTCTGGGAGAAAAATGAGAAGAGAATAACGGGCTTGCTGCTTCAGTTTCCTCACCTAAAACATGAGAATCGTCACACCTATCTCCCATGGTTATGTACAAAAAAAAAAAAGTATAAAAAACCTGACCCAATGCCTGGTACTCAATTCAGTTAATTTCAATATATTTTAAAAACTAATATCATTTAACACCATCTCCATGTTCATATTTCCTTGCTTATCCCGAAACCATGGACAGAGGAGCCTGGTGGGCTATATACAGTCCCAGACAGTCAGATATTATTGAGCGACAGAGCGTGAGCACAGCCCAAAACATCCTTGGGGGAAATTTTGTGTTGATGTTTCTTGAGAGAACTTATTAGTGAACAAATTTTAAGACCCTAAAAATGAAAACTAACAATGAAAAATGAAAATAAATTCAAATTTTTTTCTGAAAATATCCCATCAACTATGGCCAGAACTCAAAGATAGATTGAATGAATTAACTCTAATAGATCTGTCTCTTATACACATCTAGTGAAAATTTTTAAAAAGCAATTCAATCTGAGAGAAAGGTAATCAGAAACTCTTATACTACTTTTATAACTTCCTATAAATTAAATAGGTAATGCTGGGCGGTATTTTATAGGTGCTGTCTTCCCTCATTTACAATTAGTGTATTACAAATGTAGGTGGAGAATAGGAATTCATGGTCTTAGCAAGATACTGTTTTTAAAGTCATAACCTTTCAAAATTATATATGAAAATTAAACGTTATTATAAATAAAGTGCTTAGAACAATGCCTGGCACGTGATGAGTGCTATCAAAATATTATCTTCTTCATTAGAAGATGAAGAAAGTCTTAAGTTTAATATGAATAAAATCTCCTAGCATGTTTGTGCTAAATTTATCGATTCTGACTCCTTCTCCAGAGATTATGAGTTAGTAGGTCTGTGTGGGTACCCAGGAATGCACATTCTAATTAGCACCTCAAGTATCCTAAGAGAGTTGACGGACCACATTTAAACAACCAGTGACATTGGGTTTTATCTGGAAAGCACTGGAGATAACAATAAGAGAGTCTTGGTGTGTCAAAAAAATAAAACAGATATTAATAATATGAGAAAAGTAAATAGCTAATAACGAGGAAGTCAATGGGCAGTCTTAGCAACTATTCTCCAATAAAAATGTTTTAAAAGGGGCAGTCTTGAAGGTCTATGTATATAGTGACCCTTGAACCACATGAGTTTGAACTGCTCAAGTTCACTTATATGCAGATTCTTTTTTCAATAAATACATCCTACACCATCAAAGGTTGATTGAATCCTAGGCTATGAAATCAGCGATGAAAAGGCCAACTATAAATTTATCCACGAATCTTCCACTCCTTGGGGGTCCCCTAACCCTCACATGATTCAAGGGTCAGCTATACTAGAAAATAAGGATAGAAAGATATAAAATACAAAATTCTCTGTGTGTGCAAATGAGGTAATCTATTCCCTTATAGATGGGATCTGACAGCACAAACCTTTGAAAACTTGAGTAACCGTAACAGGGTAAAAGGAAATCAACCTTGAATATTCATTGGAAGGACTGGTGCTGAAGCTGAAGTTCCAATACTTTGGTCACCTGATGTGAAGAGCTGACTCATTGGAAAAGACTCTGATGATAGGAAAGATTGAGGGCAGGAGGAGAAGGGGACGACAGAGGATAAGATGGTTGGATGGCATCACTGACTCAATGGACATGAATCTGAGCAAACTCTGGGAGATAGTGAAAGGCAGGGAAACCTGGCGTGCTGCAGTCCATGGGGTCACAAAAAGTCAGACATGACTTAGCTACTGAACAACCAACAGTGAAAGGGCAATGACAAAATAATCATGTAAAAAATTAATATTTTTTCTTTCAAGAAACCATAAAATGAGTTGCTTTTATGAGCAAGGCTGGTTTTCAAGAAAATGTGATTTGACATCATGGAACTGAGAAATTGGCTTCAGGGGAAAAAAAATATATATGTATATTGCAGGATTTATCCTTTTAATGTTCATTTATATGGCAATTGCAAGGTAGAGTACAATATCTTTCTTCAGACTATTGCTTCAAAATCAATTGAAGACAGACAGATGATATTTAATTGACTAAACATTTATAGATGTGGACAAGGATAAATAAGCAATGTGTGCTTGGTCATGTCTTACTGTTTTCCACCCCATGGACTATATCTCTCTAGGCTCCTCTGTCCATGGAATTTTCCAGACAAGAATACTGGAGCAGTTTGCCACTTCCTTGTGCAGGGGATCTTCCTGACTCAGGGACAGAACCCCCATCTCTTATGTCTCCTGCATTGGCAGGAAGATTCTTTACTGGGGACACCACCTGGGAAGCCCATGACATGTATGAAAGAAAGTGAAAGTGAAAGTCGCTCAGTCGTGTCCGCCTCTTTGTGACCCCATGGACTTAGACCATGGAATTCTCCAGGCCAGAATACTGGAGTGGGTAGCCTTTCCCTTTTCCAGGGGATCTTTCCAACCCTGGGATTCAGCTGAGGTCTCCCACATTGAAGACGGATTCTTTACCAGCTGAGCCACAAGGGAAGTCCAAGAATACTGGAAGGCGTAGCCTATCCCTTCTCCAGTGGATCTTCCCAACCCAGGAATCGAACTGGGTCTCCTGCATCACAGGCGGATTCTTTACCAACTGAGCTATGAGGGAAGCCCATGGACATGTATCAGTTCAGTTCAGTTCAGTCGCATCTGACTCTTTGTGACCCCATGAATTGGAACACGCCAAGCCTCCCTGTCGATCACCAACTCCCAGAGTTTACTTAAACTCATGTTCATCCAGTCGGTAATGCCATCAAGCCATCTCATCCTCTGTCATCCCCTTCTCCCCCTGCCTTCAATCCCGCCCAGCATCAAGGTCTTTTCCAGTGAGTCAACTCTTCCCATGAGGTGGCCAAAGTACTGGAGTTACAGCTTTAGCATCAGTCTTTCCAATGAACACCCAGGACTGATCTCCTTTAGGATGGACTGGTTGGATCTCCTTGCAGTCCAAGGGACTCTCAAGAGTCTTCTCCAACACCACAGTTCAAAAGCATCAATTCTTTGGCACTCAGCTTTCTTCACAGTCCAACTCTCACATCCATACATGACCACAGGAAAAACCATAGCTTTGACTAGACAGAACTTTGTTGGCAAAGTAATGTCTCTGCTTTTCAATATGCTATCTAGGTTGGTCATAACGTTCCTTCCAAGGAGTAAGCGTCTTTTAATCTCATGGCTGCAATCACCATCTGCAGTGATTTTGGAGCCTCAAAAAATTAAGTCTGACACTGTTTCCACTGTTTCCCCATCTATTTCCCATGAAGCAATGGGACCAGATGCCATGATCTTCATTTTCTGAA
>SJYX01010369.1:106810-131810 GCA_006410675.1 Oreotragus oreotragus
CTTCTTCAGCATTACTGATTAGGGCATAGGCTTGGATTACTGTGATATTGAATGGTTTGCCTTGGAAATGAACGGAGATCATTCTGTCATTTTTGAGATTGCATCCAAGTACTGCATTTTGGACTCTTTTGTTGACCATGATGGCTACTCCATTTCTTCTGAAGGATTCCTGCCCACAGTAGTAGATATAATGGTCATCTGAGTTAAATTCACCCATTCCAGTCCATTTTAGTTCACTGATTCCTAGAATGTCGACGTTCACTCTTGCCATCTCCTGTTTGACCACTTCTAATTTGCTTTGATTCATGGACCTAACATTCCAGGTTCCTATGCAATATTGCTCTTTACAGCATTGGACCTTTTTCTATCACCAGTCACATCCACAACTGGGTATTGTTTTTGCTTTGGCTCCATCCCTTCATTCTTTCTGGAGTTATTTCTCCACTGATCTCCAGTAGCATATTAGGTACGTACTGACCTGGGAGTTCCTCTTTCAGTATCCTATCATTTTGCCTTTTCATACTGTTCATGGGGTTCTCAATGAAAATAAACCATGCCGTGTAGGGCCACCCAAGATGGATGGGTCATGGTGGAGAGGTCTGACAGAATGTGGTCCACTGGAGAAGGGAATAGCAAACCACTTTAGTATTCTTGCCTTGAGAACCCCATGAACAGTATGGACATGTATAGATATATGTAAAAATTATTTTCATTTTTTCTACTGGTAATTAACTTAAGCTGTTTCATAAGAAATACATTGTTTCTTTAAGTCGTTATGAATTTGTTACAATACCGCTTCTGTACCTTGGCCACAAGGCAGGTGGGAGTCTAGCTCCCCAGCTGCAACCTCTGCATTGGAAAGAGAAGTCCCAACCACTGGACGTCCAGGGAAGTCCCCATATTCTGTCTTCATGTAGAAGAAATGCAAGCCAAAAAAATCTCAAGGAAATGGCTCACTATTAAGTGATCTAAATAGGAAGCTGTGGAGAGGTCTGCATCACTAAATGGAAAAAATCACTCAAAATGAAAACTAAATAAAAAGCGTGTCTTCTAAAGCAATGTTGTTTCCAGGCAATACAGAAAGCTTCTCGGCAATTTCACAGAAGCGACTAGCTTCCGTTGTCTTTGCTCTAATTAGATCTGGTTCATAGATCGTGTCCCTGACTTTGTCATCAAATCATTGAACGACCTTGATAGTTTCTTGCAAATGCCTCAGTTTCTCTGCTTACAAATGGAGGGTAGTAATCCTTGACAGCTTCATACTTCACTGATGTATTTCACAGATTAATGAGTCAAGAAAACTTTGAGGTGCTCTGATCAAAGGCACCATATAACTACAAAGAATTATTATTTACCGTCTCTCCTTTATATTTGCCACTAATGAGCGTTGTGGTCAGCTAATGTATTAGAGAAAAAAAAATATGGGAGGTGAAAGTTAAAGAAGGCTATTTCTCACCATATTGAGATATAAATTTTGTTACTCTTTATTGGTGTTATGCAGACATATTGAAAATGAGACCTCCTGCAGTCTAACTTCCTATCTGAGAGGCTTTTGTAAATATACCCAACATACTGGCTCTAAAGGTTTGAGCACCCTGGCATTTTACTTGGATTTCTGCAAATTCTACCTAGAACTCATATTTCTATGAACTTGGTAGATGGGACTCAGCATCAAAAGATCCTGCTAAGATCTTGTACTCAGAAGCCTTTTTTTTCTTTCATTTTAATGAATCTTTAGCAGTTTCACTGATATGTAAATTGACACCACCAATGTCAGTCTCTCTCTCTCTCTCTCTCTCACACACACACACACACACACACACACACACATTTCGTCTTTCTATTCTTTGGAAATGAGGTAATCTAAATTTCCACTTAGAGAAACCTGGAGTCATATCATTGTTTTTGCTAGAAAATTTCAGTTACATGAATATAAATTTATTTTCTCTTCCTTTTCAAACTGTTTTCCCTGGTATCACTTTATATCCTAAGAGATTGATTAAACACCCCAAGTGAACCATCTAAACAGCAAAAAAAAAAAAAAAGAAAGAAAAGGTATCTATTCAGCACATGTTTCAAGAGATTTTATCCTTTCAAATTTGATAAATGGCCCAGAATTTTTATGGTGCAAATGAGTGAAGGAAATCTCTAAATATTAGCCATAAAATAAGCAGTTTTATTTTGATTTGTTCCTCCTAAAAGTGCATGTCAAAACCTTCTTCCAGGAATATATTTTGAAGCACTTTGGGTCTCCAACAGACAAGAAGGAATACACCTTCTCAGAGTTTTGGCAGTCCACCCGTCTCTGAGCAGAGCTCTTTCTCAGCCCCAGGCTTCTTTCCCATCCAAAGCTCTGTCCTAAAAGAAACGAAGCACTCAGCCATTAGAGGCACTTCAGCCGAAATACTTCTAAAACAAGTACATTCTTCAGTACTCAAGGTAAATGAATTTTTCATGAGCTATGATCTATGTAGAAAAGTTTTCATGAAAATCTAGCATTTTTAAGGGAGATCTCTCCGGACTAAATTGTGTTCGCTCAAACTTCACGTTTAAACTTTATTCCCCAATGTGATTGTAATCAAAAAAGGGACTTTGGGGAGATGATTAGATTTAGACAAGGTGGAGAGGGCAGGGGCCCCAAGATGGGATTAATGTCCTCGTAAAAAAGACTTTGGAGACCTTACTTCCGGTCTCCTTTCCCGAGCATGTGTGGATACAGCTAACAACACACCGCAGTCAGGATCGCCTCCACCTCCATCCACTTTGCCTTCTTTTACGTATCGGTTCACCACTCTGATAGCAGTAAGCAGTACGAGTAGGTCACAGTCTGGACAAGTATATAAAATGAACACCTGCCAGACACATGGACACGTCTCCTTAACCACAGCTACATGCATTGTTCAAGTTATTCAGCCCTATTTCACACGGAGGTTCAAGGTCATGTAAATATCAAAGCCAAGGGTACGCCACGAGCTCTAACACAGGATCTGAAGCTTTTTCCCGCAGACAAGGCTGACTGGGGTGTTCAGGAAACTTCTGACACAGTGAGGGTAAGAACATGGTGAGCTGAGAAGGGGTCATAAAATGTATTCTCTTGCTCGTCCCCCTGCGATTTAATGAGCACCTACTTTGTGCTGGATTCTTGTTAGACGTTCATCTCCTCCCGCTAGCAGTGTACTAAAGCAGATCACACTGTCCCTGGTGTACAGATGAGAAAACCGAGCTCAGAGAAGTCACCTCACTCGTCTGTGATCCTGCACCTCTCAAGTGCCACAGCGTCCTCCTCTTGCACAAAATTCTGACGCCAATGCTCAGCCTCCCTCCACCGTAGCATCTGTCCGCGTGCTCTTCCATCGGTGCATGCCTTTTCATTTGGTCATTTATTGTCAGTCTAGGTCACGTTTCACACAGTTTAAGACACGTAGATTCAGCAAAGAAAGAGGGAGAAGATCATAAATTTTGTTAGAAGGGAATAATGGTGACATCTGTGAAGCACGTAAATTCTCATGGATGTTTTCACTCTTTCCTGACACGGACTCGCTGTAAACATGCAGCCTTGAGTTCTGCTCTCATTGAGCTCCTAGACCCTGGGCTGGAGCCTCCACGCAGCCAGCGGGTGAGCTTTCCACTCCTCGGCTTATCTTTCACAGGATGAGGATATAAAAACGACCAGCTCCATATCCTAAAGGAATCCATGTGCTTGTTCTTTAAAGCATGATGGTAAGTTGAAATACATACCATACATACAGAAAAAAATGGACATGTTGAACTGTCAGTGTATCAGAAAATACATCTGAAAAATAATGGTTTAAAAAAGGCTTATATTGCAAAGACAGAGTCATGCATTTGTCTTCACCTCAGTGACTTCTGAGAGTCCTGTCTTGACAAAGATGCAAAGTATTGTCAAAAGAGCCACAAATTTCTCAAGATTGATGCCCAATAGTGGGATCGCTGGGTCATATAGTAGTTCTGCTTTTAGTTTTTTAAGGAACCTCCATACTGTTCTCCAGGGCCTACCTGGTGGCTCAGCGGTAAAGAATCCACTTGCAGAGAAGGAGGTGCAGGATACCTGGGTTCGATCCCCAGGGCGGGAAGATCCCCTGGAGGAGGAAACCGCAACCCACTCCAGTGTTCTTGCCTGGAGAATCCCACAGACAGAGGAGCCTGGAAGGCTGCAGTCCATAGCGTTGCACAGAGTCAGACACAACTGAAGTGATTTAGCACAGCAAATACTGTTCTCCGTAGAGGCTATTTACGGTTCCAACCAACAGTGCAAGACATTTCCCTCTCCTCCTTGCACTCTTGTAGATTTCTTGACGATGGCCCTTCTGGCCAATGTGAGGTGATACATTCACTGTAGTTTTGATTTGCATTTCTCTAATAATTACTGATGTTGAGCATCTTTTCATGTGCCTCTTGACCATCTATCTTCTTTGTGAAGTAAGTCAAAGAGAAAAATATGGCATATTACTGAGTATATGTGGAATCTAGATAAATGGTACAGAAGAAGCTATTTGCAAGGCAGGAATAGAGAGGAAGATGTAGTGAATGGACACATGGGGGCAAGGGGTAGGGGTTGGGATGAATCAGGAGATTGGATTGACATATATACACCACCATGTGTATGAAAGATAGCCAGTGGGAAGCTGCTGTATCCTCAAATCTCTCTCTTCTTTCTCTTCTCAGAACACTAGTCATTGGATTTAGGGCTCAATTGTTTAAATTCATCTAAATTGATCATCTAAGTTGATCATTTAAATCATCTAAATATACGCTTTCAAGCTGTGGTACTGGAGAAGACTCTTGAGAGTCCCTTGGACTGCAAGGAGATCCAATCAGTCCATCCTGAAGGAAATCAATCCTGAATATTCATTGGAAGGACTGATGCTGAAGCTCCAATACTTTGGCCACCTGATGCGAAGAGCTGACTCACTGGAAAAGACCCTGCTGCTGGGAAAGGTTGAAGGCAAAAGGAAAAGGGGCTGACAGAGGATGAGATGCTTAGAGAGCATCACCAACACAATGGACATGAGTTTGAGCAGTTCAGTTCAGTTCAGTGGCAACCGACTCTTTGCAACCCCATGAATCGCAGCATGCCAGGCCTCCCTGTCCATCACCAACTCCCGGAGTTCACTTAGACTCACGTCCATCGAGTCCATGATGCCATCCAGCCACCTCATCCTCGGTCGTCCCCTTCTCCTTCTGCCCCCAATCCCTCCCAGCATCAGAGTCTTTTCCAATGAGTCAACTCTTCGCATGAGGTGGCCAAAGTATTGGAGCTTCAGCTTCAGCATCAGTCCTTCCAGTGAATATTCAGGAAGACTCACGTCCATCGAGTCCATGATGCCATCCAGCAGCCTCATCCTCGGTCGTCCCCTTCTCCTTCTGCCCCCAATCCCTCCCAGCATCAGAGTCTTTTCCAATGAGTCAACTCTTCGCATGAGGTGGCCAAAGTATTGGAGCTTCAGCTTTAGCATCATTCCTTCCAAAAAACACCCAGGGTAGATTTCCTTCAGAATGGACTGGTTGGATCTACCTGCGGCCCAAGGGACTCTCAAGAGTCTTCTCTAACACCACAGTTCAAAAGCATCAATTCTTCAGCGCTCAGCCTTCTTCACAGTCCAACTCTCACATCCATACATGACCACAGGAAAAGCCATAGCCTTAACTAGATGGACCTTAGTCAGCAAAGTAATGTCTCTGCTTTTGAATATACTATCTAGGTTGGTCATAACTTTTCTTCCAAGGAGCAAACTCTTTTAATTTCATGGCTGCAGTCACCATCTGCAGTGATTTTGGAGCCCAAAAAAATAAAGTCTGACACTGTTTCCACTGTTTCCCCATCTATTTCCCATGAAGTGATGGGACTGCATGCCATGAGTTTGAGCAAACTTTGGGAAGTAATGGAGACTAGAGGAGCCTGGCAGGCTGCAGTCCATGGTGTTACAGAGTCAGACAATTCTTAGCAACTGAACAAGAACATATAAATTCAGGATAATTTCATCTGGAGATCCTCAGTTTATTAATTATACTGCAGAGACCCTACTTCCAAACAATGTCACCATCACAGCTACCAGGGATTAGGCAGTTCAGGAGAATACAATTCAATCCACTGCAGGCATAGTGCCTGCTGTGATAGGAAAGACTGTACTTGCTAATTGCTTCCCAGGTAGCACTGGTGGTAAAGAACCTCCCTGAAAATGCAGGAGACCTAAGAGATGTGAGTTTGATCACTGGGTCAGGAAGACCCCCTGGAGGAGGGCATGGCAACCTGCTCCAGTATTCTTGCCTGGAGAATCCCATGGACAGGGGAGCCTGATGGGCTACAGTCCACGGGGTCACAAAGACCCAAGCAACTGAGCCTGCAGGCACATACTTGCTAATTAGGATCGCTTACCAAGAAAACTCAGAATAGTTGCAGCCTTAATGTGCCCAGGATACTCATATCTAAGAGGCACAAATGAAGAAAATAAACTCTGTTAGGGAATCTCCACACTCCAAATTAGAGAATACCTCCCCAAACTAAACTATTTCTCCTCTATTGTAAAGTGGAAAATATTTCCACTTGTAACCTGTCATTTTGAAAGACATCATTGAGAAGAGGTTTTTTGTTTGTTTGTTTGTTTGTTTTTTACTTTATGATGTACTTTTGTTCCATTTTAGCCTGAATCTACTTGCCTTTCACAAAAACTACCCACACACCCCGCCTAGACTTGAGGGATTCTTTCATATTTATTGGAGATGGATAAGTGACTACGCAGAAGACTCCTCCCCTTCATGAACCTGAACATGTGATACTACCCTACACAGAAGCAGAAACTGCAGGGCGCGAAGCAGAAAGGGTATTTGTGAAATCAACACGACCCACAGGGTAAACACTGCACGCGTCAGGTCCCTCAAAGGTGACTTCACAAACAAGAGATCATGCGCACATTTATATGGCGCTTATGCAAACAGAGAAGGCAATGCACCCCACTCCAGTACTCTTGCCTGGAAAATCCCTCGGACGGAGGAGCCTGGTGGGCTGCAGTCCATGGGGTCGCTAAGAGTCGGACACGACTAAGTGACTTCACTTGCACTATGCAAATGAACCCAAGTAGTTCTTAATTTTAATCCAAGCAAGTTTATGCTGGTTTTAGGTTTTCCTGCAGATACTTCGTCACATGCTAGAAATGATCTCTCTAACATGAAATTTTAAAAAGTGAAGTGAAACTAAATTGTGCAAGGGTTTGGATTGATATTGAAATGATAGTGTAAGCTCTGTGTGATAAAACGTATTATGAAAGACAGAGGAAAAGACTCAGAAAGTCATGGAGCAAGTCAGGAAGTGGTGCATTGGTAACTAACACCAGGAGACGATGTGCAGGATCGATATTTCAACTCATTGATTTTTCTTCATTTCAAAAAGTGAGTTATTCCACATTTCTTGATTTAGATTTCAGTGCTGACCTGTTCCAATGAAGAACTTCCTGGCAGAATTACGTTTTTCTGAGTGTTTCTTTCAATCTCCTCACTGTCGACAGAGATGGCTTCACTATCCTTTTTGTAGTGTTCAAGATTCTTTCTGGAACTCACTGGGTCTTCAGAACTCAAAGTCCCCTCCACGGTGCTCTCGTCTGTTTACCACAAGAAGATCACATGGATTCCACTTGCTCTTTGTCACTTTATCTTAACAAGTGTTACTATAATGGCTTCCCCAGTGGCTCAGCAGTAAAATAATCTGCCTGCAGTGCAGGAGATGCAGGAGACATTGGTTTGATCCCTGGGTCAGGAAGATGCCCTGGAGGAGAGCATGGCAATCCACTCCAGTATTCTTGCCTGGAGAATCCCCGTGGACAGAGGAGCCTGGCGGGCTGGAGTCCATGGGATTGCAAAGAGTCGGACAGGACTAGGTGCTACACATGGGTGCTAAAAGAGCATATTTATGATAACTTTCAGATCGGCTAATTTACAGATATGTAAGTGTAATTACAAAAAATTATTAATCATCATGGCTATTTAGTTATTTTATAGGTCATAGACTCAAAATTCTGTTGAATATGCTGCCTTTGTCTAAGAAAAACCTTGCAAATCAATGATAATTGAAACAATGATTTTAAAATACACTTTGCAGAGCATTTATAACTTCTGCAATAAAAGGGATCTCATATTCAATAGATTATGACTTCTATTACACAAGAATCAGAATAAGCCATTATGGTTTGTCAAATCATGTAGTAGAATTTATAAGCATTAAATCAAAGTGAGCAACTGTTTTACATTAGCTACTCCCAAGATATCATATTTTTGTACTACATGCATATAAGAAACAGTAAACTTAGGTGGTCTTAGATTCTTCTATATATGCTCCTGTGGTATAATGGCGAATTCAAGAACTATTTTATTCTTTTACAAGTATAAAGCAACAAGGTCATGTCATTACTAAAAATAATAATAGTATAAAAACATGGTTCTTAGAAGAGGATTAAAGGATCATTATGTGGATGTCCTACCACTGGATAGAACTGAACATAAACGTTATACCAAGCTGGATGACCACCTTAGTCACTGAATTAGAACGTATCTCAAACATGTTCCCCTTCCCCTAGAAGGCAGACACAGTGTCTGGAGCCTCATGCTGAAATATGATCTTTGGGGTTGCAAACGGCTCTGAGTAATATTTGTCACTGTCATTAGCTCAATAACCTCATGAAACAACTTCACCAATTGATCATAGAGAATTCTATTATCAACTTGTGGCATGGTTGAGTGTGCTCAATCATGTCCAGCTCTTTGGGACCCCATGGACCGTAGCCCACCAGGCTCCTCTGTCTATGGGATTTTCCAGGCAAGAATACTGGAGTGGGTTGCCATTTTCCTCTCTTGGAATCTTCCAGACCCAGGGATCAAACCTGCATCTCCTGTGTCTCCTGCATTGGCAGACAGATTCTTTACCACTGTGCCACCTGAAAAGACCCTTATCAACTTGTATGGATGCTAAAAGAACATATTTAAGATGAATTTCCCTTCAGCTAATTCATAGATATGCGAGTGTAATTACAAAGAAATTACTAATCGTCATGGCTAAAACGCTTCGTAAACTATCAAATATGCAGGGCAGTGGGCACATAAAGAGCAATTCTAAATTGTTATTTTACAACCACAGCTAGAATCAAGGTGTGAGAAGAAAAAATCATCTTACCCTACACTTTTATAGTTCAAAACTTAAATGGTGGCCCCATGGCTTCAGTGGAAGAAATCCACTAGTCCCTGGGTATGGAAATCTCACATGCTAGATGAAGTTTATTGAGGAATGCTCCTTTAAAACGTGAAGGGCTGAGCCAGCATTTGTAAAGTGATAACATTCCTCGTATACATGACACAGGCCCCGGAAAGGCAGCAAACTGCGTACAGCAGCATCACATGAAAGCCAGTTCCCACTTCCTCTAGGTTACCAGCTTGCTGTCCTTGATCAGAAATTACCTTCGCTGCCCATCACGTCGTTAGTGGTTAAAACTTCCCATTTAAATTGTAAGCTGCAAAAATCTAAATGGAACTGCATGTGTGATCTTTGTCACCTCATTTTCATGAATGGGGAAGAATATTCTGACATAAAAATTACATACTTAATTCTAACTCACCCTCTTGGCTGACCTCCATCCCACACTGCCTTGGGTTTATTTCCTCATCCATCAGTGGGTCAAAGTAATTTCTGCTGTATTCATTTCCTGTGGAAAGTACATGAAGTAAGGGTCAGTGATTATTAGAAGCACATGAACCAAAATGTTAATTTTGAAATCGACACCAGCACAGAAGGGCCATTTAGCTACTTGATAAGCTTAATTTTTTTTTAACAAGTCTTCCAGGCTTTCCTTTTTTTGTAATTATCATCTGGCAAAAGGTCAGAAAAGGTAATTCAAGAAACAAGTTCATGCTATCTGTCTGTTGCTAAAAAGTTAATGAGAAAATTTTCAAATGCAGACTTTAGAAGAATAATTTGAAACGTAATCAAGACTATTTTTAGGACATACTCAAGAAATGAAGCCGCTGGATTATCATGGTGTTTAGAGTTCGCCAATACCTCTGTTTTCCCACTTTTCTACATATAGTTCACGACGTATATCATGTCATTGGATCCGGAATTTCATAGGCAACTTAGTGTCGTCTTAATTGAGAGAAACTATAGCAAAATTTTCACATTGCTAGTTGCATAAAAAGAAAGGAGAAAGAGAGAGGAAGAATGCAGGGATGAGGGAAGGAAGAAAGGAAAAGAGGGGGAGAGCAGGGACCAACGCGAAGAAGAAACAGGAGGGCTTGAGTGACAGGAAGGAAGGTGCAAACGCTGCAGCCGGAAATTGTAGTCAAGACACATCCACAGTCTCAACGGCACACACCAAAAATCCTCACTGCACGTTTCCCACTTAACTTTTGTCCTTAGGTAGATAAGGAAACTGCAGCCAGAAACACGAATTTGTAATACAGTAAAAGGTCTGCCATCAGTTTTCCGAATCTACTTTCACACTTTCTGTGACTGAAATGTGTATCATCCTGTTGCTAGTAATTTACATTCACCCAAAGGTAACCTACTCTGATGATAACTTGCCTCAAACACTGCAAAATAAAGCTTTGTCAACTGAAAGCAAAAAAAATTAAAAGTATTGCTCACAGGAAAGGGTTAATACAGACCAAGTATGCTGTGGAACTGCACAATATATTTATTTTAGGATCAAAAATAATCCCAACAGCAGGTCCTTTTCCAAGATTAAATGGAATTTTGTTATGAACCTAAGCTTAATTTATATTTCTGGACTGGCACATTTTTGCTGTCAGTCTCTGTTCTATCAGCGTAGTAACTACAAGAACTGAAAATCTGCTTTACCTTGAGGTCTCAATAAAGAAAAATAATAATAAATGGGTTTCATTTTTGTTACTTTATCTGTCAACAACCGCTAGGCTGATATGAATCTTGGCAGTGTGTAATCAAAGTCTTATGTTCTGCAATAACACAGCTATTCTACCCAATTCACCGTAATTGTTGTATTTTCCCCTTTACACAAAGCACTGTGATACTCTAAGCATACTCTTTCATATACTGGCAAAATAATTCACCTCTGTTAAAGTGAAAATGGTGCTGTATTCCTTGTGATATTTGCCATGGCAGCGACAGGCAACTATGGGCACGCACACTCTGGAAACCCCCCCACCCCCAGTTCAATATAAAACTCCAATTCTCTGTCTACTGAAATGATTTATTAATAAATAGTGGCACGTGGATCAAGTCCCTGGAGAATAAACAAACCTAAATCATTCTTAAGTCAAAAATTTGGAGAAACTGAGTCTCCTGCTTCTCAAATGGGCTCCCCAGGTGGCCCCAGTGGTAAAGAACCCGCCTGCCAATGCAGGAGACATAAGAGATGCTGGTTCGATCCCTGGGTTGGGAAGATCTGCTGGAGGAGGGCATGGCAACCCACGCCAGTATTCTTCCTGGAGAATCCCATGGACAGAGGAGCTTGGCAATCTACGGTCCACAGGATCAGACACAAAAGTGACCTAGCACGCATACACACAGGTTCTCAAACCATTTACAGCCCTGTTGTCTGCTGAGAAATGAGGATCTTGCCCAGCTGAGTATGAAGGAAGTCTGCGTTCAATCCAGTGTGGTTTAATAGTGTGTAAAGGACAGGGTTCTATCGGATTGTATGGCAGGAGCGTCCAACCCATACTGGAGAGTTCCAAGATTTCCTGGAGAAATTACTACTTGAAGTAATGGGTAACCAACAGGGACCTACTGTATAGCACCTGGAACTCTGCTTAGCTTGTATGGAAGAGGAGTTTAAGGGAGAATGGACACGTATATATGCATGGTTGAGTTGCTTTGCCATCCATCTGAAACTTCACTGGCTGTACTCCAAAATGAAATGAAAAGTAAACAAAAATTACAAAACAAAAAATATATCATCATCTCCACCACCACCCAGGCAAAGGATGACTGCCTACCTCTTTTCAGTATCCCAGTCTAAATAAAAACATCGCCTGTTTTTTTTTTTTTTTTAAAGTTGTGATTAGGACTTAGTCATATCGAAAACATAGGGGAAAGGAATTTGTTCTGGAAAGAGAAGCATAACAGAGGAAAAAAGACACAAAAGCATAAAGACATGGGAAGCATGTGTGGTTAGTGGATGCTCCCTGGTTACCCTCTGCCTCCTGAAGTTTCGATACAGAAAAGTAGGTAATGGAATCCAAACCTGTGCAGTCGTCCCAGAACTGGGTTCTAAACTGATGGTTTTGTTCAAATTATTATTAAGTTCTACAGTGTCACTTCAGGCTGATAGAATGTTTCATATCCATTCAATTATTCAAAGTACGTGTGTGTGTGTGTGTGTGTGTGTGTGTGTGATCTATTACACAAGAATCAGAATAAGCCATTATGGTTTGTCAAATCATGTAGTAGAATTTATAAGCATTAAATCAAAGTGAGCAACTGTTTTACATTAGCTACTCCCAAGATATCATATTTTTGTACTACATGCATATAAGAAACAGTAAACTTAGGTGGTCTTAGATTCTTCTATATATGCTCCTGTGGTATAATGGCGAATTCAAGAACTATTTTATTCTTTTACAAGTATAAAGCAACAAGGTCATGTCATTACTAAAAATAATAATAGTATAAAAACATGGTTCTTAGAAGAGGATTAAAGGATCATTATGTGGATGTCCTACCACTGGATAGAACTGAACATAAACGTTATACCAAGCTGGATGACCACCTTAGTCACTGAATTAGAACGTATCTCAAACATGTTCCCCTTCCCCTAGAAGGCAGACACAGTGTCTGGAGCCTCATGCTGAAATATGATCTTTGGGGTTGCAAACGGCTCTGAGTAATATTTGTCACTGTCATTAGCTCAATAACCTCATGAAACAACTTCACCAATTGATCATAGAGAATTCTATTATCAACTTGTGGCATGGTTGAGTGTGCTCAATCATGTCCAGCTCTTTGGGACCCCATGGACCGTAGCCCACCAGGCTCCTCTGTCTATGGGATTTTCCAGGCAAGAATACTGGAGTGGGTTGCCATTTTCCTCTCTTGGAATCTTCCAGACCCAGGGATCAAACCTGCATCTCCTGTGTCTCCTGCATTGGCAGACAGATTCTTTACCACTGTGCCACCTGAAAAGACCCTTATCAACTTGTATGGATGCTAAAAGAACATATTTAAGATGAATTTCCCTTCAGCTAATTCATAGATATGCGAGTGTAATTACAAAGAAATTACTAATCGTCATGGCTAAAACGCTTCGTAAACTATCAAATATGCAGGGCAGTGGGCACATAAAGAGCAATTCTAAATTGTTATTTTACAACCACAGCTAGAATCAAGGTGTGAGAAGAAAAAATCATCTTACCCTACACTTTTATAGTTCAAAACTTAAATGGTGGCCCCATGGCTTCAGTGGAAGAAATCCACTAGTCCCTGGGTATGGAAATCTCACATGCTAGATGAAGTTTATTGAGGAATGCTCCTTTAAAACGTGAAGGGCTGAGCCGGCATTTGTAAAGTGATAACATTCCTCGTATACATGACACAGGCCCCGGAAAGGCAGCAAACTGCGTACAGCAGCATCACATGAAAGCCAGTTCCCACTTCCTCTAGGTTACCAGCTTGCTGTCCTTGATCAGA
Organism: Oreotragus oreotragus; assembly: GCA_006410675.1. Lineage (NCBI taxonomy): Eukaryota > Metazoa > Chordata > Mammalia > Artiodactyla > Bovidae > Oreotragus > Oreotragus oreotragus. The sequence continues at coordinate 120,477 of SJYX01010369.1, forward strand.
AATTACCTTCGCTGCCCATCACGTCGTTAGTGGTTAAAACTTCCCATTTAAATCGTAAGCTGCAAAAATCTAAATGGAACTGCATGTGTGATCTTTGTCACCTCATTTTCATGAATGGGGAAGAATATTCTGACATAAAAATTACATACTTAATTCTAACTCACCCTCTTGGCTGACCTCCATCCCACACTGCCTTGGGTTTATTTCCTCATCCATCAGTGGGTCAAAGTAATTTCTGCTGTATTCATTTCCTGTGGAAAGTACATGAAGTAAGGGTCAGTGATTATTAGAAGCACATGAACCAAAATGTTAATTTTGAAATCGACACCAGCACAGAAGGGCCATTTAGCTACTTGATAAGCTTAATTTTTTTTTAACAAGTCTTCCAGGCTTTCCTTTTTTTGTAATTATCATCTGGCAAAAGGTCAGAAAAGGTAATTCAAGAAACAAGTTCATGCTATCTGTCTGTTGCTAAAAAGTTAATGAGAAAATTTTCAAATGCAGACTTTAGAAGAATAATTTGAAACGTAATCAAGACTATTTTTAGGACATACTCAAGAAATGAAGCCGCTGGATTATCATGGTGTTTAGAGTTCGCCAATACCTCTGTTTTCCCACTTTTCTATATATAGTTCACGACGTATATCATGTCATTGGATCCGGAATTTCATAGGCAACTTAGTGTCGTCTTAATTGAGAGAAACTATAGCAAAATTTTCACATTGCTAGTTGCATAAAAAGAAAGGAGAAAGAGAGAGGAAGAATGCAGGGATGAGGGAAGGAAGAAAGGAAAAGAGGGGGAGAGCAGGGACCAACGCGAAGAAGAAACAGGAGGGCTTGAGTGACAGGAAGGAAGGTGCAAACGCTGCAGCCGGAAATTGTAGTCAAGACACATCCACAGTCTCAACGGCACACACCAAAAATCCTCACTTCACGTTTCCCACTTAACTTTTGTCCTTAGGTAGATAAGGAAACTGCAGCCAGAAACACGAATTTGTAATACAGTAAAAGGTCTGCCATCAGTTTTCCGAATCTACTTTCACACTTTCTGTGACTGAAATGTGTATCATCCTGTTGCTAGTAATTTACATTCACCCAAAGGTAACCTACTCTGATGATAACTTGCCTCAAACACTGCAAAATAAAGCTTTGTCAACTGAAAGCAAAAAAAAGTAAAAGTATTGCTCACAGGAAAGGGTTAATACAGACCAAGTATGCTGTGGAACTGCACAATATATTTATTTTAGGATCAAAAATAATCCCAACAGCAGGTCCTTTTCCAAGATTAAATGGAATTTTGTTATGAACCTAAGCTTAATTTATATTTCTGGACTGGCACATTTTTGCTGTCAGTCTCTGTTCTATCAGCGTAGTAACTACAAGAACTGAAAATCTGCTTTACCTTGAGGTCTCAATAAAGAAAAATAATAATAAATGGGTTTCATTTTTGTTACTTTATCTGTCAACAACCGCTAGGCTGATATGAATCTTGGCAGTGTGTAATCAAAGTCTTATGTTCTGCAATAACACAGCTATTCTACCCAATTCACCGTAATTGTTGTATTTTCCCCTTTACACAAAGCACTGTGATACTCTAAGCATACTCTTTCATATACTGGCAAAATAATTCACCTCTGTTAAAGTGAAAATGGTGCTGTATTCCTTGTGATATTTGCCATGGCAGCGACAGGCAACTATGGGCACGCACACTCTGGAAACCCCCCCACCCCCAGTTCAATATAAAACTCCAATTCTCTGTCTACTGAAATGATTTATTAATAAATAGTGGCACGTGGATCAAGTCCCTGGAGAATAAACAAACCTAAATCATTCTTAAGTCAAAAATTTGGAGAAACTGAGTCTCCTGCTTCTCAAATGGGCTCCCCAGGTGGCCCCAGTGGTAAAGAACCCGCCTGCCAATGCAGGAGACATAAGAGATGCTGGTTCGATCCCTGGGTTGGGAAGATCCGCTGGAGGAGGGCATGGCAACCCACGCCAGTATTCTTCCTGGAGAATCCCACGGACAGAGGAGCCTGGCAATCTACGGTCCACAGGATCAGACACAAAAGTGACCTAGCACGCATACACACAGGTTCTCAAACCATTTACAGCCCTGTTGTCTGCTGAGAAATGAGGATCTTGCCCAGCTGAGTATGAAGGAAGTCTGCGTTCAATCCAGTGTGGTTTAATAGTGTGTAAAGGACAGGGTTCTATCGGATTGTATGGCAGGAGCGTCCAACCCATACTGGAGAGTTCCAAGATTTCCTGGAGAAATTACTACTTGAAGTAATGGGTAACCAACAGGGACCTACTGTATAGCACCTGGAACTCTGCTTAGCTTGTATGGAAGAGGAGTTTAAGGGAGAATGGACACGTATATATGCATGGTTGAGTTGCTTTGCCATCCATCTGAAACTTCACTGGCTGTACTCCAAAATGAAATGAAAAGTAAACAAAAATTACAAAACAAAAAATATATCATCATCTCCACCACCACCCAGGCAAAGGATGACTGCCTACCTCTTTTCAGTATCCCAGTCTAAATAAAAACATCGCCTGTTTTTTTTTTTTTTTTAAAGTTGTGATTAGGACTTAGTCATATCGAAAACATAGGGGAAAGGAATTTGTTCTGGAAAGAGAAGCATAACAGAGGAAAAAAGACACAAAAGCATAAAGACATGGGAAGCATGTGTGGTTAGTGGATGCTCCCTGGTTACCCTCTGCCTCCTGAAGTTTCGATACAGAAAAGTAGGTAATGGAATCCAAACCTGTGCAGTCGTCCCAGAACTGGGTTCTAAACTGATGGTTTTGTTCAAATTATTATTAAGTTCTACAGTGTCACTTCAGGCTGATAGAATGTTTCATATCCATTCAATTATTCAAAGTACGTGTGTGTGTGTGTGTGTGTGTGTGTGTGTGTGTGTGTGTGTGCACTTAGTCGCTCAGTCGTGTCCGACTCTTTGTGACCCCATGGACTGTAGCCACCCAGGCTCCTCTGTCCATGGGGCTTCTCCAGGCAAGAATACTGGAGGGGGTTTCTGCGTGCTTATTACGTGACTATATCAGTAAAACAAACATTCAGAAACCTCTCCCCTCACAGAGCTTACAGTCTGTGAGTGGAAGAATAAAAGCAAACGGATATGTATATTTTATAGTGTATTAGGTGATAATACATGGAGGGGAAATAGAACCAGCTAATGATGATTTGGTACCCCAAGAAACATTAGAGGCTGCCTCTCTTGCATATATCTTTGCTCCACATGAAGACGGATGTCCAGGATTAAATCACTGTGTCTTCAAGTAAGGGATAATGAAGTGATAATGTAATATTTATAATTTATTGTGTACAGTTTAATACTATTTGGCCAATTTTTTGCTGTAACATAAATCAGCTTATAAGTCAAATAAGAACCTGCTATTATTAAATATTAGTGGCTTCCCTCATAGCTCAGCAGTAAAGAATGTGTCTGCCAATACAAGAGACATGGGAGAAGCAGGTTTGATCCCTGGATTAGGAAGATCCCCTGGAGAAGGAAATGGCAACCCCCTCCAGTATTCTTGCCTGGCATAGAGGGGCCTGAAGGGCTACACTCCACGGGGTCACAAAGAGTCAGACACAACTTAGACACTAAGCAACAGCAATTATTAAATATTAAAATATTCCTTCCTTTCTGTTGTTATATCTTGCCCTGATAAGCCAATACCTGAAATAGAGTAGGCAGAGTTTAAGATAGTACAGCTCATGGAACCTACTAGAAATTTGGAAACGACAGGCTTATCACTAGTTCCTCTGCTTGTGCTTCATTGGATAGTGTCAAGACTTTATAAAGGGAGATGGTTTTAGATATTACCAGAAGGTAGGTTGCTAAATAGGATAAATTCCTAAAAGCGCCCTAATCATTCAGAATACACTTTTGGATATGTCTAAAATCATCTCACAGGAAAATTAACAGACCCACTGAGAAATTCAAAGTAGGGCATTTATACATATAACAATAGACTGTACCATGGCTGATATTTAACTGTTTGTGACATTCATGTGAATAACCTACAGTTGCATATATACACGTATCTATGGTTCTACACTGAAGCAATCGGGTGTGATACATAAAACTCGTAAGTCAGTAAACTAGCTTTGTTTACGCTCTCGATATCTTTCTTTGTTTCCAGCTTCCTAAATTAGCTGTTCGATGTTTCTAATCAGCCTCAGTTAGGACTCTTTTTGCTGAATTGAGGGAGGAAGACGCATGTCATGCCTTGCCTTCCACACGTGGCAGCTTCTCCTATCCTTTAACTCAGAGCAGTGCAGAATGTAATCAGGGCTTTCACTTCAATTACACCCAATGTGAACTTTGGTCTGGGAATTCTCCAGCGTGCTCCTCTGCAGCTCCTTGGGGGCTCATAAGAGTGAAAATTGAATTGCCCACCAGAGGGAGATTTCTGTGAATCAAGGAAGCGCCTTGACTCAACGAGGCAACCACTTCCTTTCGAATCGGCCCCATTACCTCCAGGGGGAGAAGATGTGACTGCATCTATCCATTTCTCGAGAAGTTTATTGATTCCATGCTTGTCCTTTTCCTGTGAATCTACCTGCTTCAGCTCAGCTTTTTATCACCAATCTTGAAGCTTTCTACAATACACTGTAAGTTAAATAAACACAAGGCCTGCATGCAAACTAAATAACTAAACACATTACATTCTGTGATTATAGCCATGCACCAAAATTTTCCAAACTAGAATAGTCTCTTCAGCATTATGCCTTTCAAAAGCATGAAGCCTAGAGCTTTATAATTAAATTTGATTCCCGTGAATTTTATAAATAAATTTAAGGAAACTTTATATTTTCCCCACTTTGAAAATCTAATACCAACTCTTCAGATTTAAATGATCAAGGAGTTTATATATATGTATGAAACAGAAATATAGAAGTCAGGAGGTTGTAAGGCAGATTAGTGGGAATGGAACTGTGGTGTTGGAGAAGACTCTTGAGAGTCCCTTGGACTGCAATGACATCCAACCAGTCCATTCTGAAGGAGATCAACCCTGGGATTTCTTTGGAAAGAATGATGCTAAAGCTGAAACTCCAGTACTTTGGCCACTTCATGAGAAGAGCTGACTCACTGGAAAAGACTCTGATGCTGGAAGGGATTGGGGGCAGGAGGAGAAGGGGATGACCGAGGATGAGATGGCTGGATGGCATCATGGACTCGATGGACATGAGTCTGAGTGAACTCCGGGAGATGGTGATGAACAGGGAGGCCTGGCGTGCTGCGGTTCATGGGGTTGCAAAGAGTCGGACACGACTGAGCGACTGAACTGAACTGATATCAAACTCAAATATACCCTATCCTACTGAAAGTGAAAGTCTCTCAGTCATGTCCAACTCTTTGCAACCGGATGGACTGTGTGGCCTGCCAAGCTCCTCTTTCCATGGAATTCTCCAGACCAGAACACTAGAGTGGGTAGCTGTTCCCTTCTCCAGGGGATCTTCCCAACCCAGGGATCTAACAAAGATTTCCCACATTGTAGGCCGATTCTTTACCATCTGAGCCACCAGGGAAGCCCAAGAATACTGGAGTGGGTAGCCTATCCCTTCTCCAGTGGATATTCCCCACCCAGGAATTGAACTGGAGTCTCCTGCGATCTAGGTGGATTCTTTACCACCTACTTTACTAAATTCACTCAAATACTATTTTTATAAGATTGATTTACAAACATTTTTTAAATTAATGGCAAATAAAGATACAAAGCTACTTTTTAAGATTATAAAAATTATCTTAAATCAAAGTTTTCATTATGAAAAAAGTGAAAGTGTTCGTCACTCAGTCATGTCTGACTCTATGTGACCCTGTGGACCGTATCCCTCCAGACTCCTCTGTCCATGGGATTCTCCAGGCAACAATACTAGAGTGGCTGCCATTCCTTTCTCCAGGGTGTCTTCCTGACCTAGGGATCAAAACTGTGTCTTCTGTGTATCCTGAATTGTGGGCAGATTCTACCCTCTGAGCCACCAGAGAGAGGATAAAAATTGTTATCTTAAATCAGTCTTCATTACACTAAGTATCAAAACAAAACTACAACAAAACCCAAACCAAAAAAAAAACGATTGGAGGAAACTCAAACCATGACTTGAATGTCCAGTATCAATATTTGTGCTTAGTTGGTCAGTTGTGTCTGACTCTTTGAGACGCCATGGACTGTAGCCCACCAGGCTCCTCGGTCCACGGGGATTCTCCAGACAGGAATACTGGAGTGGGTTGCCATGTCCTACTCCAGGGGATCTTCCCAACCCAGGAATAGAACCCAGGTTTCCCACATTATTATTTAATAGTCTCTTAGAAACCTTAGTCAAAGTAATTAGAACAAAAATAAGGGGGGACGTGAGCTAAAATTATTAAAAATAATTAATAATATATTTTGTGTAAATAGTGTTTGAAGCCAATGTTTCCATATTTTCCATACCATGAACGAATGAGAGATTTGACTGAAAAGCTTTCACAACAAAGACAATAATTTTCAAAGTATTTGAACAATGCCTTGAAAAAACACTACAAATCATGAATTTTTTTAAAAGCCACAATAGACACTTAGGAGATATAATGAGTAAGTAGGAAACCGACACCCACAATAAAGCTCCAAATAACTCTCAAAAATAGTTTTTTTTAGATTTTCATAGGAATCCCTAGGTGGTCATCACGAGTATTCATCTTAACCAGAAACTCAAACTGAAAGGCATGAGTTTTTAACCATGGAGTGAAAAATGGCAAATTGATACCTTTTCCCTCTTCTCCTTTATAGAAAGGCTAACCTGTGAAGGTGGATCTGCTGCTCACACGGTTTTCAAAAGCCGCTGCCCTGTTGGACAAATTATCTTTTTGTACTGCTTGTTCTTACTTCCTTTCCAAATCTTGTGGGTATTTGAGATATCAGTGATTTGAAAATCTAAATAGGGTAATAGTTGAAGTTTGCTAACAAGTACTAATTAATTGAGCCATATTCTTCTTCCCCTAAGGCCCTCCCTCGTGGTAGATTACCAGGCATTTTCACTCTCAAACCACTGGAGTGCTGCAGAGTGCGTAATTGCTGCAGGGCTCGACCAACAGGACCCCAAGGCATTCATGCACCTCATGCTCCTCTGGACCTCGAATCCTCAGAGTTATAGCGGGTCCCCAGGCACCTCACTTCTAAACAGAAAGATCTTTCCATTACTTAAGTAATAATGACAATTCAAAGGTTAAGTATAAATATATTGTTTCTTATGCATATTTAAAACTCTTACAAAACTAATATCAAAGTAACTAATTTTTTTTTCTAGTTGAAGCCTGGCAACATTAACTTGCTGTTGTTTAGTCAGTAAGTTGTGTCCAACTCTTGCGACCCCAGGGACTGCAGCCCACCAGGCTTCTCTGTCCATGGAATTTTCCAGGCACGAATACTGAAGTAGGTTGCTGTTTCCTTCTCCAAGGGATCTTCCCAACCCAGGGATCGAACCCATGTTTCCTGCTTGGTGGCAGATTCCATACCATTGAGCTACCAAGGAAGCCCTTATCCTACATGTCCATAAATTAATGTACACAGTTTAGAATACTACCTTTCAAATTAGGAAGGACCTAATATTAGATGTTAATCGCCCCCTAATGTTTCGGCTGGGAAAGATTGAAGATAGGAGGAGAAGAGCACAACAGAGGATGAGATGGTTGGATGGCATCACCGACTTGATGGACATGATTTGAACAAGCTGCAGAAGTTGGTGATGGACAGGGAGGCCTGGTGTGCTGCAGTCCACAGGGCTGCAAAGAGTTGGACACGACTGAACGACTGAACTGAATTATTTCTGATTGTGCCTTCATTCGTTTAATAATTATCTGTTCCCCCTGCATCTATGATGATTCATATACTGTACTGAAGGGTTCATTCAGTAGTAATATTTTTCATCTCACTGTGGTATACTTCAATATGAAAGCAATCAGTGTAATGGATTATTAGATTTAAACCATCTTGAAATCAATGTAAAAATCTTATATGAGAAACTACTGCTTGTTTAAGAGTGCCAGGTTAATCCAGATGACTCAGCTAAAATCTCAAGAGTTACCCTCAATGTGACTTTGCTTATGTAACACGTTTCATGACTTAGAGAAAGTTCATGTCTGTTGAGTTCACCTTTGCATCTCTGTTATTTAGCTTAGCACTTGGCAAATAGATACTTGATCAATATGCTTTTCAGTAAATGAGGAAGAGGGAATGAAAAAATATGGAAAGTATTTTGGTGTATATATATATATATATATACACCATGGCTCAGTGGTAAAGAATCTGCCTGCCAGTGTGAAAGACACGGGTTCAATCACTGGGTGGGGAAGATACCCTGAAGGACGGTATGACAACCCACTCTAGCATTCTTGCCTGGAGAATCCCATGAACAGAGGAGCCTGGTGGGGTATAGTCCATAGTACTGCAAAGAGTTGTACCTGAGTGAAGTGATACACACACACACACACACATATATGTATATACACACACATATACATATATATATATATGTATATACACACACGTGCAGGAAAAATATTATGTAAATTTATATCCCACTAATCACACATATACCACTCCCATGTTTTAACTGTACTGATGTTGTGGCCAACAGATATGATCAGGAAATAATCCAAGACTGAGGAACCGTAGGGCCGCTTATCTGATGGGAGTTTGGTTGACTTGTTTTGCTGTCCTGCGTCCATTTCCTCTCTCTAATAGCATCACAATTTCCTAGTTCCCAGTGAGTATAGCCTTGCTGGTTCAGTAACTCCAACTGATGTTGTGGCCAACAGATATGATCAGGAAATAATCCAAGACTGAGGAACCGTAGGGCCGCTTATCTGATGGGAGTCTGGTTGACTTGTTTTGCTGTCCTGCGTCCATTTCCTCTCTCTAATAGCATCACAATTTCCTAGTTCCCAGTGAGTATAGCCTTGCTGGTTCAGTAACTCCAGATTCCTGTCTCCAACGACAGAAGCCAGGAAGGGCTGGCAGAACCTACTTCCCCGACCTGCAACAAAGCCAGGGGCCTGGCAAGTGACCTGAGCTTGATCCATCAAATGCGCTCCCCGAGGACCTTGGGTGAGTAAAGCAAGGATGAAAAGAACACTTGAAATTACCTCAGTGAAAAACAGAGATGGAAAGGAAAAAACTTCCCAAGTGCAGTTAAATCACTCACCATCATTTGAACTGTTTCACTATGCATTTCTATAATTATTTATTTCTTCTTACTTAAAAAAGCCTTTCCCTGGCTCCTCCTATTTATGGCATGTTTCATTTTATTGTCCTTTAGAATTCAGTCATTCACTGCTTCTTAGTGACACCATGGTATAGATTTAGACTATTAAGTATGCCTTTCGACCTACCCAGCCCTCAAGCCTCAAACATAACAAATGTTTATTTATTTATTTTTTTGTTTTGTTTTGTTTTATTTATTTTCTTTTTAGAGCTTCCAGTGTACTTTATTTTACTTTACAGTACTCTATTGGTTTTGGCATACATTGACATGAATCTGCCACAGGTGTACACGAACTCCCAAACATGAACCCCCCTCCCACCTCCCACCCCACATCATCCCTCCGGATCATCCCCATGCACCAGCCCCAAGCATCCTGCATCCTGCATCGAACATAGACTGGCGATTCGTTTCTTACATGATAGTATACATATTTCAATGCTATTCTCCCAAATCATCCCACCCTCTTCCTCTCCCTCTCCCTCAGAGTCCAATAGAACCTAAGCCAACTCCTCTGTCTTCTGAAATTCTACCCAGTAGCAGGTTCTCTGCCACTCTCCCTTCTCAAGGGCTGTCATTCTGAATTTCGCTGGGTCATCAGGTTAACCATCAGCAGGCCAGGGCATGGCTGGCAGTGAGGGAAGCGGACAAGCTGAAATCAGAGAAGTGGCACGGTGTCCAGGGGAGGCAGAGCAGAGGCCATGTGAGGTGTGCTATTCCTCCAGAAATTTGTGAAAGAAGTGTCTGAATGTTTTCTCCAAGCATCCACTTGCAAATTAAAGGCAGTAAGAACGGGAAGGTCATGAACAGAGCCGGGAATACTCCCTTCAGAAACGGGGAGCAGAGGCAGCTGCAGGCAGGAAGAGGGTTCTGTTGTGCTTTTTCTCCTTCACACCTTGTAAAACGGCTGATGCCAATGCACAGCGTCATCTCTGCAGCTCACTGCCCTTCCCCCTCGAGACCCTCTAGATGAACAAGCTCCTAAAGATGCTTCAGCATCGGAGTGTTCAGGGGAAACTGGAGGGTACCCTCCAAGTGATCGTCAAATCAGACCACTCAGTACTTTCCATTTTGCTTGTTCTTAAAGATCAGTGTGTATTTATTTAAATCACCTTTCTCCTATATTCCCAGGTGGCACAGTTGATAAAGAATCTGCCTGCCAATGCAGGAGACACAAGAGACACGAATCCCTGGGTCAGGAAGATCCCCTGGAGGAGGAAATGCAACCCACTCCAGTATTCTTGCCTGAAAAATCCCATGGACAGAGGAGCCTGGTGGGCTACAGTCCATGGGGTCACAAAGACTTAGACATGCCTGAGCACACACACACGCAGCTCAATCTCTCACAAGTTTGAAGTCTTTTTTTTTTTTTTTTGCCACACTGTATGGCATGTGGGATCTTTGTTCCCCAACTAGGGATCGAACCCATGTTCCCCCAGCATTGGGAGTACAGTCTTAACACTGGACTGCCAAAGAAGTCCCTGAATTCTTTTTGATCCAAAGTTTATTGATAGAAAAATCTCTCTATTAGACATTTCCTTCATAATTTAAATCATTATCTATCTAACTATTCTACATTTCTATGAGATAATTTGGATAAGTAAAGTAGTATTGGTGTTCTGCCATTATTTACTATTGCTTTTACTTTAAAAAAAAAAAAGCAAAACATGGAAATGTATCAGTATCTGATATTATAGGATGAGAATTTGTGCTCGTTGTAATAATCCTGTGGGAAAAACACATAGCTACTATTTTACTTAAGTCATCACATTGGCAAATGATATAAATGTTCTTTTATATTGTATTAACAAGAAACATTCTGTGCTATGATACCTAGCAGTTTCTAAATTCAAGTATTTCAAATATTCTTCCTTTTTCACAGACCATAAAGCTGCACATCTCGTTTTCAATTGAATTTTTTTGGAGGCTCTTTCAAAGGCAGGTGAGCAGGGTGGATTTGGGTAGAGATGCATCAGATCAATTTTTTCACGTTGGTTATGCTCCAGAATGGAGGTGCTGTGACCCTGACCTCTGTCCATGTCTGGCTGGTTTTGCCAGGATAATAA
>SJYX01010369.1:141810-159343 GCA_006410675.1 Oreotragus oreotragus
TATGTGTGCTTAGTATTGAATCTCTTTCTCTTATCAGGTCTTTCTTTGAAATTTTGGTTCTTCTGTTAACCGTAAGTACAGGATGGAGGGTGGAAGAAAGTAATACTTGGTGATCTGAACAAAGGGGGGAAGAAAAGAACCGCCTGAAGTTTGCAAGAGCTGACAGTGTTTTCAATGATATTTTCCTTTTCGAGAAAAAGCAGCAAATATATTTTGATGCCCACACTCTCCACTGGCAAGGAAATCCATGACCGAGTAACGCACGCGCGCCACAACAACACACCCATTTATGACCAGTGACAACCAAAGCCTAGGAAGTTTTTAAAAGAATGTGATTGTTGTCAGAAGGCATCGGTCTGCGCCGCGCCCGGGCGGCGCTGGGAGCGGTGGCCGAGGGGCGCGGGCCGCGCGCCTCGGAGCCTGGTGGGCACAGACCAGCCAGGGAGCGAATTCTGCATACTGCACACATCATCGCTCAGTTCAGGCCAGTCACATTGCATCTGGGATCACCCGACTGCGCTCCATGAAACCGTCAGCCCGCATTTGTGTCTGGCTGTTTTCTCCTGTCCGGCTGTAAACAAGGCCGGCTCGGGGTCGCCGCCCTCCCGCCTGCGCGCGGGACCCCGCAGTCAGACCCGGCCAGCGGCCCGCAGAGCCGGAGTTAACGCTCCTTCTCCCAGACGGCGCTTCCCGGGCGCACGGGGAAGTCACCGGGAGAAGCAGCTTTGGAGTGACAGCCCCAGGGTCCCTTTTCAGAGATGCTATCTCAGATTCCTGAGCAACCTGGCCTGGCGGGTCTGTTCCATGAAATTAACGGAGGTGTTCCTAAGGTGAAACCATTGCTGTTCAGCACACTAGCTCCGCACAGTCATCGTGTTGCGGAGAAGCGGGTGGAGGTGATTGTTTTTGTTGCTTCATTGCTCTGGAGCTTTGCTTGGATGGGTCCCCTCCCCACCCCCACCCCCCCCCAAAAAAAAGACACGGGTAGATTCTGTCTGGCCCACCTTATAGGAACCCACTCATGCCTGGATTGCTGGGTGGAGTGCAGTGATGGTAAACAGGAGCCGGTCTTTTGGCTTCTGTTTTCACCCACTTCGGCCACCCTGTTGCCTTTACACTAAAGTGAAGTTGAGTTTGGAAGCCACTTCCTCTCAATAATAAAAGGCAGGGGTGTGATTGGAGCCCTCTTCCTTGGCAAGTGGCATAAAGCTGATATTTCGTATTCGCGACATTGAATTCTCCTAGACAGCTGGTGTGTTCCTGTTAAGGCTTTCATTTATTCAGCTTGAGCAGGAACTCTTTTTGTTCTCCCAGTCTATTACTTTGTGTATTTAAGGGATAACAGCCAAAGTGAAACAGCTTGCAATTTGCACCTGTCTGCTCTAAGCATTCCATGTTAGATTGCGTGGTGAGCACGCCCTTCACTGCTAATGAGAATAAGACTGTGTAGGGCTGAGTGCAATTTTGTTGGGGGCCTTATAGGATATGATAGTGTTTTTTTCCTTCTGTAAATGTTCTGATAATGAATTCCCTATTCTGATCTTTTAGGGTTTCCAGAGTAGATGAATAACATTCCCAAACTGTAAAGTTGCATATTCTTTTTTAAAAATTAAATGTCAGGTAACTAAGAATTGAATTAATATTCGGCCTGAGTTGCCTCTGATGAGAAAGAAAAAATTTAAATGCTAAATGATTTCCAAGTTGCTACAAGCACAAAACATCTACAAAAAGGGAAAATGTTAGTTGCTCAGTCCTGTCCAGCTCTGCAACCCCACCAGGCTCCTCTGTCCATAGGATTTTCCAGGCAAGAATACTAGAGTGGGAGCCATTCCCTTCTCCAGAGGACCTTCCCAACTCAGGGACTGAACCTGAGTCTCCTGCATGATAGGCATACTCTTTACCATTTGAACCACTAGGAAGCCCCAAAACACCTAAAGAGACTTTTACTTTGTAAAACGGGCCATGAAAAAAAAAAGTATATAAAAGCATTTTAGACAAATTTCAGAAATGGGACTAGTTTTGGAAAAACTGTCAAGTGCTTGAAAGTAAACCGAAGTTCTCTACTTCTATTACCTCTGAAAATTTAAGAATTGAATCAAAAATAAAACCTCAAGTGACTGACTTCCAAATCTTACATAGATACATTGATCTGACTCATTATCATGTGAATCACAGATTCAGTTTTCAGCAAAAATAGCAGCACATATGATTCTTTCCAGCTTTTTCCAGAAGTTCCCTGCATCCTGCTTAGCTTTGATTCCTTTGAGGAATTATATCAGGGGACTGGCATCTATTTTTTGAAGAATTTAAATTAAACTCATTGCAATGAAAGAACTTTTTATTGTGGCTTATAGCACTTTCCCAAACCTTATGTATTTTTTTATATCATTATAATGATTTTTGAATAATTTGGCAAAATCTCCTTGAAGATGATCCAGACTTTAGTAAATTACATTTATATATTTATCCATCTTCTGTTAATCAAAGGGCCCATACTTCAATTGGATTCCACAAATTTCTTGCATTGGCAGTTTTGTTGAAATAATCGTGATGGGTTCAGTGAAGTTGAGGTGGTCACAAATGTGGTCTCACTGGTAATTACTCTAGTTTAACACAATCATTGGCCTGCATCTCTCTGACAGAGAACCTTCCCGAGCTTGTCAGTGATGGGCCCTTTCCACACAGCTTCAGGAGCCCCGCCAGCCACTGCCGAGTCTGGTTAGGTCAAAGGGTTGAGCCATGTGTAATTCAGAACAGAGGGGGTCCCACGGTCATTCCACAAAAACAATTACACTACTTATTTCACTCCAGCCCTTGCCCAAAACTCACAAGCCTCATAGCTTCAGTGCAGTCAATCTAATTCTGCCCCTGGGCGATAAGCCACATGAAAATATGTGATGCTGTGTTTATAAATCTCATCAAAAATAGAAACAGTGGACAGGCACAGTGAAGCCCTACTACGGATGGTGGGAAGCCTTGGAAATTCTGAAGGCACTTTTGTTTCACTCCTAGAGACTCTCTTTTGCGGTTACATTGTCTGCTCCACTCGTGAATCATCCTCTTTACTCGTGAGTGCTGCAATGGAGACCGCATTCCCATTCACATCTATACTTTCTCTCCACGGATAATACTATCAAAAATAAAGCTTAAAAGGCTGCTTTTAAAGGAAAAATAAAAATCAAAAAGAGGCTCCTATTACATCAATCTTACCTCTCGATCCATGTTCTCTGCTCCTTGCCCTTGGCAATGCACAGATTTAAATCCAGTTCCTCTGAAAAAGAAAGGTAGTATTTGAAAACTAGAATAGATTGGCCCCATCTTAAGACATATTAAGCAGTTTGGGGTGGGAGAGATAGAGCTACGATGCTTCTTAATGGTCCCCGCAAATCTCAGTTTATAGTCAATAGCATTTGATTTGGTGTTTTGGTTTTTTTCCATTTTTTATTTTATTGAAGTATATTTGATGGACGGAAGAGCCTGGTGGGCTACAGTCCATGGGGTCTCAAAGAGACATGATTGCGCGTCTAACACACACACAGTTGATTTACCATGTCGTGCTAGTTTCCAGGGTCAGTACAGTGACTCAGTTACACATACACATATTCTTTTCCCGTCTAGGTTATTAACAAAATACTAGCATCACCCCCCATGCTGTTAAGATGGCAGCTTGTTTTTACCGTTGCCCTTGTCTGTTCAGCTAGACTTCTAACAAACTGAGAGCTGGCAAATATTCACAGATGTTTTACACAAGTAATCTCTAGGAAAAAATCAGGCTTCAAGCAGACAGCTTAAACTTCCCTCTTTTATGCCTAAAAAAAACATTCAGATTGAACTGAAGTGTATGATGAAAACTTGCTTTCACATGCTTTCAGTAGATTTTATTTTTATCTTTTTTAAAAATATTAAGATCTAGCTATGCAACTGTCAAAAGTAGATAATATCTGAGAATGTTGTTTAGTGACAAAGTCATGTCCAACACTTCTGTGACCCCGTGGACTATACCCTACCAGGCTCCCCTGTCCTTGGGATTTCCCAGGCAAGAATACTGGAGTGGGTTGCCATTTCCTTCTCCAGGGGATCTTCTTGACCCAGGGGTCAAACCCAAGTCTCCTGCATTGTCAGGCAGGTTCTTTACCACTGAGCCTCCTGGGAACCCCCATAGCTGATAAAGTTAATGATAAATACATATACTTAGGTAGCAAGCAGATTTAATTCTGAGAACATCATCCAAAAACAATATGGATTATGCACACTTCATGAGAGGAAATGTGTTTATAGCACTCATAAAAAATCCTTAGAGTCATGCAGTTAATTATCCAGTTCAATCTATAAGCTATTCCATGTGATATTACTTCAATTGATAAAAATACCACACTAGAATACCATCAGCAGCCAGATGATTATAATAAGTGGGAAATTTCAAAAGTGAGAGATTGTCCTAGCATTTATTAGATTACTATAAATAGTTACCAAAGGGGCTTTTTAAACTTGGAATTTGCCCTCTTGAAATGGTTATCAGTATTTGGCAGTAAAACAAAGTATATCATGTATGAATGATACATGTGACTTTTTTTTTTAATTCAGAGCTCTCAATCATAGTTTTAAAAAGTCAGTTCACAAAAGGCAAGCGAGCTCTTTCATGGCAATCAACGTGGCAAAAGGAAAGATTTTAGTCCTTTTAGTGGTAATTTTAAAACTCTTTTATGTAAGTGAAACATGAAAGATTCAAGTTGATTACCTCTAAAATAAGGGGGAAAATGTAAAATTATCTAAAAGAAAAAACTGACATTAAAATGAGGAAATTTTAGCTAAGTAACAGAAATCGAAATTCATATTTGCTTGTTTTTTTCCACATCACAGTGACTGAAGAGGAATTCAAAAGCACCTACTTCTGAGAACAAACGTGGAGTGGAAATCTGTTTTCTTTTGTTTCCTTGAATTTGGTATCAACCTAATACATAGCTGACCTTCCCTGGTGGCTCAGCTGGTGAAGAAACTGCCTGCAATGTGGGAGACTCAAGTTCAATCCCTAGGTCGGGAAAATTCCCCTGGAGAAGGGCATGGGACCCTTCTCCAGTATTCTTGCCTGGAGAATCCCAAGGGCAGAGCCTAGTGGGCTATAGTCCACAGGGTCGCAAGAGTCGGACACGACTGAGTGACTAACACAATACAGAGTTAATATTTGTCTTTAACATGTTTGTAATTTGTGAAGTTGCTCACTTTATGCTCATCATAAATTTATGTGGAGACATCGAATCTAAAATATGCAAGCCAAAAAGCACAGGATGGCTCTCTT
Organism: Oreotragus oreotragus; assembly: GCA_006410675.1. NCBI lineage: Eukaryota > Metazoa > Chordata > Mammalia > Artiodactyla > Bovidae > Oreotragus > Oreotragus oreotragus. The sequence continues at coordinate 147,107 of SJYX01010369.1, forward strand.
CACATCATTCTAGTGCTCAGGAGACTTGCAGATAAGGCAGACCACTCCTCTCTCTTCATAGAAGGCTATGGTTTAAATATCTTTCTACACCATATTCAGAATGCAATATACATGCAGTAAGTCTGAGTACAGTTATGAAATAAGATCAGAATTCCTTCATTCTCTCATAGAAAGCAGGTCCTTGAATCGAGAGAGCGGTTTGATAGAACCACGTGGTGTATCATTTTAAAGCAGGTACCACTAAAGAAGAAGTAGAGCCCGGTATTCCTGGGTCTCTTGACGAAAGGGTCTGGCAGAAGGTCCCTCTGGCCTTGGTATCTCTAGGAGCTTAGGTCAAGCACCATTTGCAATAAGGAGTGTCAGTCTCCAGGTTTTGATGAGCTGGGATTTGGGGTTTGTGGTCAGGTGCCTTATGATTGAGATACAACCCGCTGAACAGAGCTGGTAAAGAATAATAGAGCCACCCTGAACCGGAGAAACTCAGAGAGCATGTTCCCTGGCCGTCAGGCATAAAAAAGACACGGGCAGCATATTGGTTCTGGCCTAAACATTGATACCTGAACGTGTGTGCCCAGTTGCAATTCCTGGGAATTTAATTTGAAGACTTCCATAGTGGGAAAGCAGTGTTTAAAAATAACCCAATTGCTAAAATCTGTGACAAATAGATGAAAAAAATAGGCAAGAGACCAGTTTCAGAGGCCAAATCGGTGAGCTGGAGGCAGCAGAGTGGATTCTGAGGAGTGGGTAGAATTCAGAAACAAGCTGGAAAAGGTGAATGGAGAAGAGCTATCAGCACAGAGGGGTGATGAAAATGAGAGTGAGACGTTCACAGAACAGTGAGCAGAATCCATCAGCAAGCAGTAATTTTAATAAGTTACTGATTGACAAACAGTCACCACACCCTCGTAAAAACCTATCACTTGTGTGACTCACCAAAGATGAAGCCGATCCGAGAACCGATATTTTTGCCAAACTACCTCTATGACCTATGTTGTCAAGAAAGTCCAAAGTGGCTTTCCTTTCATTAAAAAAAACGAAAGGGAAAACAACTGTTATAAACACTATCAATTTACCCCAAAGCTTGTGTTGGGCCTTTCAGGAACTCCTGACCTAATGAACTAATGAGCCAAGTTTTCACTAAGTCTAGAAATTTGGACCACAGTGTGGCATGGTTGCTGAAATTCAAGCAGCCTGCAATAGGGCTTGCCAGGTGCCACAGTGGTAAAGAATCTGCCTGCCAATTCAGGCAATGCAGATTCAGTCCCTGGGTCAGGATGATCCTCTGGAGGAAATAGCAACCCGTTTCAGAACTCTTGCCTGGGAAATCCCATGGACAGAGGGGCCTGGCGGGCTACAGTCCACGGAGTCACAAAGAGTCAGACTGAGAGGCCGAGCATGCACAACAGGAATCTCATTTTAAAAGCCAGTCTCAAACTTGCAAGCAGGTCGGTAATGGCAGTATAACCTGCTTGCAAGTATCCCATTGACCATATCCTGTGGAGCCCAGGTTAATAATCACTAAAAAGCTAATTTGTATAGTCACTGGTTTGGTTTTTTTTTTTTTTTTTTTTTGGTTTACTTTAAGACTGATCTTAAAATGGCTTTCACTGAAATTGTTGACCTTGTATTTATTGCAAATTAAATCTTGGCATTGCCAAATCTCTGAGTACGGGTTCATTGCTTCCAGAGNTGTGTTTTTTTTTTTTTTTTTTTTTTTGGTTTACTTTAAGACTGATCTTAAAATGGCTTTCACTGAAATTGTTGACCTTGTATTTATTGCAAATTAAATCTTGGCATTGCCAAATCTCTGAGTACGGGTTCATTGCTTCCAGAGAAGGGAATTAGCATGGCTACAGCTGTCATTCCATTGCATTTTTCTTCTCAAGCAGACCAGCAAGGGCAAAGATGGTGTTAGACAGAGGTCGCAAGCCAGATTCTGTCTGCAAACGAGCTTTGTTTGACCTCCACAGTGATTTTAAACAGACTGAGCCAATATTGAAAAATAAAAAGAATTGCTGTCAAAAATCCGACTCCTGGCTTCTCTCGGAAAATTTTTAAAAATTGGCAACATTGGTGGGGCGTGGTGGCAGCATGTTCTTTAGGCAGTGTTGCTAGTCTCCAGGGTCCCTGCTCTCCCTGTTGCAGACCACAAACCAAAATGTAAGCTCCATAAAGGCAAGGCTTGCCGACTTCACTGCTGCATATTTAGAGCCCAGAACAGAGACTGGAAGGAGTGGGTGCTTGGCAGACACTTAACGTTGAATGATCTCAGGACTTCCCAGGCGGCACAGTGGTAAAGAATCTGCCTGCCAATGCAGGAGACCCAGGAGAGATGGGTTTGATCTCTGGGTCAGGAAGATCCCCTGAAGAAGGAAATGGCAATCCACTCCAACATCCTTGACTGGAAAATTCCATGCACAGAAGAGCCAGGCAGGCTACAGCCCATGGGGCTGCAAAGAGTCAGACGCATCTGAGCAACTGAGCATACACGAACGCACGCAACGATCTCAAGAGCAAACAGACACTTCAATGGATGACTTTAAAACAACAGGCAGTGCTCAGGAACTGCCACTTTAAAAAATTAAATAAATGTGCAGGTCAAATAAATCCTGCCAGTCCTCAGGCAGAGAGAGAGGCAGAGTACCCACATATCATTCTGCTTGGGCTGCTGGTTTCTTATAAAGAAACATTTCTCTGTATCCCTGCCACTTTCAAAAATAGAGCCACAAGTGTCAAGGAAAATGACGGTGATCACAGACCCAGAATTCTTCACTCAGTTCTATTTCTGGTCTGGCCTCTATAGGGATCTGAATTTGACGTTTCTATGAGACACACAAGTGGGAAGATACTTCTAATAACAAACTGGCCTACCAAGCCTCCTCTCTCATTCTGCGCAATCGCTTTCTGTAGTACGATCTAAATCTATATTAGAAAATAAATAAATGGGGACTATAAAATTTACCTTGGAAAGTCACTACTAAACCTAACACGCGCATGCGTGCTCAGTAGCTCAGTCATCTCCGACTCTTTGCAACCCCATGGACTAGAGCCCGCCAAGCTCCTCTGTCCATGGGACTCTCCAGGCAAGAATACTGGAGTGGGTTGCCATGCTCTCCTCCAGGGGATCTTCCCGACCCGGGGATCAAACCCTGTCTCCTGCATTGACAGGTAGATTCTTTACCACTGAGCCACCTGGGAAGCCTTAAAAACATAACACACTGTCACTTAAATAAAGAGTCAGAATAACACTGTGCAATCAACTTGTGTTAACAACTAGAGAGACACTGGTCAAATATCATATATTTACGCATGTATGTGGAATCTAGAAAAATGTTACTGCTGCTACTGCTAAGTCACTTCAGTCGTGTCCGACTCTGTGTGACCCCGTAGACGGCAGCCCACCAGGCTCCCTCGTCCCTGGGATTCTCCAGGCAGGAACACTGGAGTGGGTTGCCATTTCCTTCTCCAATGCAGGAAAGTGAAAAGTGAAAGTGAAGTCACTCAGTCGTGTCCGACCCTCAGCGACCCCATGGACTGCAGCCTTCCAGGCTACTCTGTTCATGGGATTTTCCAGGCAGGAGTGCTGGAGTGGGGTGCCATTGCCTTCTCCGGAAAAATGGTACAGATGAAGCCATTTGCAAGGCAGGAATAGAGATACGGACATAGACAATGGGTGCATGTTGGGAGGTGAGCTGGGAGATTGGGGCTGACATATATACATTACCACGTATTAAATAGATAGATAGTGGAAAGCTGTTATACGGCACAAAGAGCTCAGCTCGGTGCTCGGTGGTGACCTAGAGAGGTGGGATGGGGCTGCAGGGGAGGGACGTGGAAGGGAGATCCAAAGGGAAGGGTATATATGTATAATTATGGCTGTTTCGCATGTTGCACGGCAGAATGTACAGCAGAAACTAACACAGCACTGTAAAGCAAGTACACCCCAGTAAATTTTTTCAGTCTCTCGGACATAGGGAAATTGCTTAACCTCCAAAAGTCTCCAATTTCCCTGCATAAAAGTTGAGAAAATTTAAGAATTATATATATCAAATGTCCAGCTTCCACTTAGGGTATGGAAACCTGGCGGGCTATTAATCCCAAACATAAAGCAAAAAAAAAAAAAAAAAGATTCACGAATGTCTGCAGATTTACACCTTTTCTGAAAGCCACCCAGGAGCTGAAATCACAGAATAACCAACTAACCCAAAAGCAAAGGAAAGAGCAGTGGGTCCAAGGAGTAACAGGCTGCAAGCACTTGCTTGCTGGAGTCGACATGAAACCCCTTAGAAGCCAGTAGGGAAACTTCAGCTAAAAATTGTTCAGGAGTTTCTGAAGTCATTAGTCAAATTTGAAAGTGACCTAGTGTGAGAATATGGAGCATGTGGGCAGGATGCTCAGTGAGCAGTTCTGTCTGTTTTGAATCCCCAGCTGAAGAGCTGTACTGTCCACGGAGCCCATCCTATGCCCCCAGGCAAGGGTAGAGACTCGAAGTCCCACCCAGCTGCCCACATCACCTCCGGCCCTGCCCCATCGGGGCCATGCACCCATCAAGAAGCCTGGCCACGATGCCCAGGGGGCACAGGGAACATCCCATAGCCTGTCCTGGGTCTGAATTCAAACCAGCAGCCTTGCCCAGTTATTGAGCCTGAATGGTGACCCTGAGCAGCCTCCAGCCCAGTCTACAGTGATGCTCAGCTGCAGAGCCCAGCATACAATCCTACTCGGAAGTGGAGATCAGCAGTGGCCTCTGCTTGACTATGAGATACAGACAGGTGCTTTGCCCAGGCAGGGAGTCACAGAGCATAGTCCGTGACTCAACTTGGTTTTATAGACAGTGACCGTGTCTGACTGTAAAGCATGCTCTCCAAGCCAGCCGAGCTGTGGGTACAGCAGGAGACCCCGCTGACCAGAAAACCAGATGAGCGACCACTCCTGACAGGTAGCTCAGCCAATGACCACTGGCTGGCGGGGAAGTCATGCACCTGGTAAGGATTAATATCCAAATCATATAAAGAACTCATACAACTCAGGAGTTAAAAGAATCAGATCAAAATATGGGGAAAGAACCTGAATAGACATTTTTCAGAATCTCCAATCCTCAGGTACATCAAAACCACAATGAGGTATCACCTCACACCTGTTGGATTGGCTGTGATCAAAAAGACCAGAATAACATGCACTGGGGAGGTCGTGGGGGAAAGGGGACATCTTGTGCACTGTTGGTCGGAATGTAAATTGGTACAACCACTACAAGAAACAGTAGGGAAGGGTCTCAAAAACCAAACAGAACTACCATATGATCCAGCCATCCCCCATCTGGGTATAATCACTATGTCAAATAAACATCTGCAACCCCACGTTTACCACAGCTTTGTTTACAGTAGCTTCCCTGGTGGCTCAGACAGCAAAGAATCCGCCTGCAATGTGAGAGACCTGGGTTCAATCCCTGGGGTGGGAAGATCCCCTGGAGGAGCGGCATGGCAAGCCACTCCAGTATTTGTGCCTGGAGAATCCCATGGACAGAGGAGCCTGGTGGGCTACAGTCCATGAGGTCACAAGGAGTCAGACACAACTGAGCGACTAGGCACAGCACAAAGCGTGTAAACGATCTAACGTTGGTCAGAAGAGGAGTGGATGAAGAGGATGTGGCGTATATGTGACGGAATATTATTCAGTTGTAAAGAAGAAGCAAATTTAGACAAATATTGTGTGATCTCACTTATATGTAGACTCTGTGTTAAAAAAACGCACACACAGAGAAGCAGAAAGCAGATCTGTCATTGCCAAGGTAGAAGCAGGGTGTAGGGGGAAATGAGTGAAGGTGAGCTTCTAGTTCTAAATAAATAAGTCATGGGGTCTAATTTAAGCATGGTAACTGTCATTTATAGTGCTGCATTTTTTACCTGAAAGTTGAGTAGATCTTGAAAGTTTTCATTACAAAAAAAACACAAGTATACAAAGTGATCGATGCACTAACTAACCTTAGTGTCGTTATCACTTTGCAATAGTTATATGTCAGAGCATCATGTTGTACACCTTAAACTTACGTGGTGTTATATGTCAATTATAGCTCCATAAAGCTGGAAGAAAACATATAATTAATGTGTTCATAGCTCCCATATAAAGACTGGGTAACATAATGAATATATGAGGAATTTCAACAAAGGGATAGAATACTAAAGAATCAGATGGAAATGTAGAAATGAACAATATGGTAGGGAAAAATGCAGAAAATCATCAACAAGCTCATTAGTAGTCTATGTACAACTAAGAATAAAATCAGTTGAACTCAGTCCGTCAGCAACAGAGATTGTCCAAATAAAAACAGAAAGGTAAAGAGAGAGCAAAAAAAAAAAAAAAAAAAAAAAAGCAGAGTATCCAAGAATAATAGAAAAATTCCAAATGGACTCACACACCTGTCTTTTTCAATACAGGAAAGGAAGACAGAGCACATAGGCAGAAGAACAATCGAAGGAATAATGACTAAAACTTCTCTCAGATCAACGACAGACACTGAAGCAGAGGCGGAAGAAGCTCAGAAAACACCAAGTAGGATAAAACATACACGTATACACGTCATGCTCAAACCACTGAAAACCAACAGCAAAAAGAAATAATGAAGGTAACCAGAGAAAAGAGGCATATCACACACAGAGGAACAAAGTTCAGCCAGAAGAACGTGGGCAGACATCTTCAAAGGGCAAAAAGGAAAAACTGCACTAAAGTTTAAAATTCGATAGCCTAGGAAAATATCTTTTAAAAATGATAGTAGGGAATGTGGGTATGACAGAAAGAAGAGACTGTCAAATCCTAGCCCGCAAGAAACAAGATAAAACTGGAAGGGAGAAAAATCCAAAACAACCAGTTCAGTCTCTGGAAAGAGGCCGGAGGCTAATAACCAACGGAGAAATAGGCATTCACGGGAAACTGCAGAAATTAGTGTAAGTCCTGTGGGTACCTCCTTGACCCAAGGTTGCTCCAGTCTCTGCAGTGACCCCTAACACCAGCTGGGCCGGTGGAGTAGTACTTCCAAGGAAGTGCTGGCAATAAAAACCAGCGATTCCACTGCTCTGGCATGGAATTTTGGTGATGAGGACAGAAAACTCACACCCAGTTGTATTGTGAAAAGTATCAGAATCCGTAGAAACAAGCATTGACAGGCCGTGACTCTATTACGCTGAGTTGCAGCCCCACTTGGGATACAGTAGATCACTCGACTAATCAGAAATTTGATCAGGAGGTCCTGGAAACGAGAGACCAAAGAAAGGCTATTAATAAACGGGTGCTCCATGGGTCCGCGCTGATCAGGGGTCTGTGCACGTGTGCAAGGAAGACTCGAGACTATCCAAGCTGTGTGCACATCCCCAGGTGACCTGGATGCTGTGCAGGTCTACAGAAGAGACCCAGGAGGACCTGGCAGAAAGAAGACCTGAATTTTAAACATGTTCCCAGCCCCACACACAGATCCAGCAGCACAGGAGGGAAATCTTACAGTCGCAAGGTGTCTGTGGACAGTCCTTGGTTCATCACTGTGCTCTGCAGATGCACAGGAACCTCCATAAAGTGAACCTAAAACTGTTTATTAAAGTTTGAAAAAATTCAGAGAGACAGCAGCAGGCACACATCATGGGGAAAACAGACTCGATAGTTTAAGTTCAAGCAAGTTACTAAAACAAAACAAATGAAATATAAGCCAAACAACAAAATAAAACAGCAACAATGGTCCTCGAGGCAGGAGCTCAAAATCACATTTGCTACACCACATTATCTAAGATGCAGGTTTTCAACAAAAATTTATAGGACAGTGAAGAAATAGGAAAGTGTGACCTATATTCAGGAAAATAAGCTGTCAACAAAAATTAACTCTGAGTGGGTAAGGAGGTTATATTTAGTAGACAAAGACTTCAAAGCAGGTTTTATAAAATGTTCAAAGAATTCTAAGAAACTGTGGTTTAAAACGTAAGAAAAATAGATTAATAGACTCAAATGTAAGAAATCTCTAAAAAAGGAAACTATAAAAACAGTCAAATGGAACTTTCAGAATCAAAAGATGTAAGGACTACAATGAAAAATTCACCAGATGATTCAAGAGTTCATGAAATGAGATGGTAGAGAAGGAATCAAGAATATTAAAGATAGATCAATAGAAATTATTCAGTTTGAAGAAGAGAAAGGAAAAAGGCAGACAAAAACGAGGCTCCTGGTAAGAGATGAAGAAAAAAAAAAAAAAAAAAAAATAGAAAAAAAATAAAGAGCATTAAAATATGTCTTACCCAGAGGAGTGAAGGTCCCTCCACTGCCTGTTCAGGGCAGCCCAGCTGTTCCTGCCACCGTCCAGCCTTGCCACTTTCGTCCCTGAAAAGAACTTTGCTAACAGAGCCCACAAATCATGACACTGGCGACCTGGGCTGGGATTAAAGTCTGGGGATCAGGGAGGACAAGCCCCAGCCTGCTTTATCTTAGCAAGAATTCCGCTTTCAGTGTTCCTAGCATCGGATAGAAGAAAAATTCCAAACTGTATTTGCAAGGTAGTACCAATAGGGAGGAGACGCTTGCCTTTAGCAAACTCAAGACTTGAAAAAACACACCTGTCCCTTTGTTATTGATAGTGACCAATTGATCCCTAGAATCTGATTGAGAACGTCGGGGTATAAATCAGGCCACACGTGCTGTTCCAGAAACATCAGTGCTAGTAATTCATAGCGTATTTCAACTGCCACTGGCATGCATTTCTGGATTAGTGTCACATAGGGGTTCACAGGAAAGCAACAAGGGCTATTTGTTTATATGGTCACATCTCTACCCTCATTTTTCCTCATATTCATCCTGATGTGGGCTTAACGTACCAATAGGCACATCGGTGTGGGTTTGCTTCTTCCTCAGGTATTCAGTAACAAAACGCTGGTTGATTCACAAGTAAAGGGAAATTAGTGTCATGAAAGGATAATTTTGTTGCCTAAAGAACCACACATTATTACTTCTTCAGGGGGCCTGCTACCTGAACTGTTCCTCTAGGCAGGAATGTTCTCCATCAGCAGGTTAATTGCCGGGATACTCTGTATTCATTTCCAAGGCCCACATTCACTTGTGTATTCTCTCAATCATTCCACACATATTTATGGGGAACCTAGCATATGAAAGTTCCAAGTGCAGTGGGTAATGACAATTCCTGGCCCTAAGGGAACTACAGCCTGGGTAGCAGCTTCAGAAGGAAAGGCACAACCGGTGAAATAAAAACGACACCACCACCATTGAGAAATTGACCAAAACCTGAGAGCCCTCAAAAAATTAGACTGAAGCGGAAAAAAAATTCAAACTCATCGGACATGTGTTAACAACATGGAGGATTTACATAGATGATATCACTTTGTCCTCACTACAAGCACTAAGAGGGGCTACATTATCCCCACTTTACAGATGAGGACATTGAAAATCCTGAGAGGTTAGGTGACAGGCCACCTGAGGAAGCTGGGATCCAGGTTTCAGTGGCCCGTGTGCCTTTGCTGCATGGAACACAGCCTTAGCTGACCTCAGCTGAGTTGCTCACCTGTCACTTCGAGCCTTCAATAGACTCTAAAGCCTAGAGTTATCCCATGTGGGTAAGTGGGGAAAAGCAAATGAAAAATGTATTATGACTGAAAAATGTGTGTTTTAACTAAGGGAGAGTGAAAAACTCTTACTTTGTTTCCGAAGTGAATTTTGACTAATATTCATGTGTCTAAGTTCCCCAGCTAAAGTTCTACATGGGCTCCGAACACTCAAATTGCTAAACTAAAACTAGTGCTGAAAATTCCATGGATCATAAAGAACTTAAGAAAATGTCTCCATTTTCCTGGGCTTTCACATAGTTTCATATTCCGGTGGTCAATTGGGAAAACAGGAAAGGCAATTCATAACTTCTTGAACTCTTTCTAGTTCTCAGTAAATTACAAAATATTCGATCTGACTAAACTACTTCTTTGGCTGCTACTTTGTTATTACCAATATGTTAACTATCAGTTCAGTTCAGTTCAGTCGTGTCCGACTCTTTGCGACCCCATGAATCGCAGCACACCAGGCCTCCCTGTCCATCACCAACTCCCGGAGTTCACTCAGATTCACGTCCATCGAGTCGGTGATGCCATCCAGCCATCTCATCCTCTATCGTCCCCTTCTCCTCCTGCCCCCAATCCCTCCCAGCATCAGAGTCTTTTCCAATGAGTCAACTCTTCTCATGAGGTGGCCAAAGTACTGGAGTTTCAGCTTTAGCATCATTCCTTCCAAAGAAATCCCAGGATTGATCTCCTTCAGAATGGACTGGTTGGATCNTCCCAGCATCAGAGTCTTTTCCAATGAGTCAACTCTTCTCATGAGGTGGCCAAAGTACTGGAGTTTCAGCTTTAGCATCATTCCTTCCAAAGAAATCCCAGGATTGATCTCCTTCAGAATGGACTGGTTGGATCTCCTTGCAGTCCAAGGGTCTCTCAAGACTCTTCTCCAACACCACAGTTCAAAAGCATCAATTCTTCGGTGCTCAGCCTTCTTCACGGTCCAACTCTCACATCCATACATGACCACAGGAAAAACCATAGCCTTGACTAGATGGACCTTAGTCGGCAAAGTAATGTCTCTGCTTTTGAATATGCTATCTAGGTTGGTCATAACTTTTCTTCCAAGGAGTAAGCGTCTTTTAATTTCATGGCTGCAGTCACCATCTGCAGTGATTTTGGATACATACACACAAATAGATTTTCCAATATATAGATTTTCACATTTGTATGTGGGGTTTTTGATGGCTTACTGTTAACAAGCTGTTTGGGGGGAAATTCACTTTTCTAGCCTCTGAACGATGGGTTCCCTGCTGGCTCGGTGGTAAAGAATCTGCCTGCCGATGCAGGAGATACAGTTTTGACCCCTGGGTCTAGATGATCCCCTGGAGAAGGAAATGGCAACCCACTCCAGGATTCTTGCCTGGGAAATCCCATGAACAGAGGAGCCTAGCAGGCTGCAGTTCATAGGGTCACAAAAAAGTCAGACACAATTTAGCAACTAAACAACAACAATCCTCTGAATACTATCTAAAGGGAGGTTATTATCTAGAATTGTGACATTTTTTGTTTTGTGCTATATATACTTGTATCAGTAAGTAAAACTAAGATCTCAGAATTAACTATGTTTTTTAAATGCTTCTGTTGGACTCTGTGAAAATCACAAAAATAATTTAACTTTTTCAAACTGTGCTGAATCTTTTAGATTCCCTCCTTTTATTCTTCTGCCTCCTGGGTTGCAGAGACACTGGTGGTTTGTAATCTAGGCCAGTGGTTCTCAGACTGTGTGTGTGTGCACGCTCAGTGACTCAGTTATGTCTGATTCTTTCGTGACCCCATGGACTGTATAGCCTATCAGGTACCCTCTGTCTGTGCGATTTCCCAGGAAGAATGTTGGAGTCAGTTGCCATTTCCTCCTCCGGGGGATCTTCCCAAGCCGGGGATTGAACGTACATCTCCAGCGTCCCTGCATTAGCAGATAGATTCTTTACCAATGAGCCACCTGGGAAGCCCCCCTCTAACTTCAGTGTGCTTTCAAATCACCTAGAGGAGGTTGGGCCTACATCACTGAGTTTGCATGACTAACAATTTTGAAAGTGATGCTGATACTACTGATTCAAAGACTAGCCTATGGAAACCACAGCCTTCAGTTCAGTTCAGTTCAGTTCAGTCGCTCAGTCGTGTCCGACTCTTTGCAACCCCATGAATTGCAGCACGCCAGGCCTTCCTGTTCAACATCAACTCCCGGAGTTCACTCAGACTCACGTCCGTTGAGTCAGTGATGCCATCCAGCCATCTCATCCTCGGTCGTCCCCTTCTCCTCCTGCCCCCAATCCCTCCCAGCATCAGAGTCTTTTCCAATGAGTCAGCTCTTCTCATGCTGTCTCTTATACACATCTAGATGTGTATAAGAGACAGCTACAGGATATAGCCATTGGTCCAATAAGATTTAATGAGCATTTCAAGAAAAATTATTTAGCACAAGACGGATTCTGATCCAACATTGACATTAAAATAAATATGTAGCTATAATTTATGTAATATATAACAATTTTATTTTAATAGTATAGGAATTTCTTTAATAACATGCCAAACATATTTGCAATGTGTATAAAAAGTCTTTTCACAATATATAGTACACTATCCCTTAATAATTTCTGCTGCTGCTAAGTCACTTCAGTAGTGTTTGACTCTGTGCGACCCCATAGAC
>SJYX01010369.1:170178-244582 GCA_006410675.1 Oreotragus oreotragus
CCATGATCTTCATTTTCTGAATGTTGAGCTTTAAGTCAACTTTTTCACTCTCCTCTCTCACTTTCATCAAAAGGCTTTTTAGCTCCTCTTCACTTTCTGCCATAAGGGCGGTGTCATCTGCATATCTGAGGTTATTGATATTTCTCCCGGCAATCTTGATTCCAGCCTGTGTTTCTTCCAGTCCAGCGTTTCTCATGATGTACTCTGCATAGAAGTTAAATAAGCAGGGTGACAATATACAGCCTTGACGTACTCCTTTTCCTATTTGGAACCAGTCTGTTGTTCCATGTCCAGTTCTAACTGTTGCTTCCTGACCTGCATACAGCTTTCTCAAGAGGCGGGTTAGGTGGCCTGGTATTCCCATCTCTTTTAGATTTCACATAATCTTGGTCAGTATAAAAGCAATCCTAAATCTCTTTTCCTTTATCCAATCACAGTTTCTGGAATCTAATGATTCATGAACGGATTTGTTAAATTAGCACCTATTTTCCTCTTCCAACATTGTTGGCTATTTCTGAATTTCTTTCCACAATACTTCCCAGTGAATATTACAGAACCATCACTCAGAAATACTCAGAATCCCTTTTGCCTTACTTGTTTCATCTAAGATTCGGGTATCTGATTCAAAAAATTTCATAAATGTATGACTATTTGTTTAACTCATCATTTACTGTCCCAAGTATGCCACTGGTCTGATTAAGACCTGGCTTTCTAGTTGCAGGGGTGGAGCTAGAATCAGGTCTTTTTTCTTTCTCTAAGTAAGTTGGTCTTCACGCAGACTAGTAACCCATGGAAAGAACAATAATATCTTTTTTTTTCTAATTATTTATAATTGGAGGATGATTGCTTTACAATGTTGTGTTGGTTTCTGCCATACATCAACATGAATCAGCCATGGGCATACCTATGACTGCTCCCTCTTGAACCTACCTCTCACCTCCCACCCCATCCCACCCCTTTAGACTGTCACAGAGCACCAGGTTGAGCTCCCTGCATCATACAGCAAATTCCCACCAGCTATCTCTTTTATGTATGGTAATTTATGTGTTTCAATGAGACTCTCTCTATTCATCCCATCCTCTCCTCCTCCTACTGTGTCCACAAGTCAAGAACAAGCGTATCTTGAGGTTCCCTCCTGGCCTGGCCACATGGTGCCTGCAGGCTCCCAGTGAAATACTTGGAACAGCCAGAAGAGGCATTGCTGTGTCTCAACAGTCAGAAGGTGGGAGCGAGAGCCTCTCTGAGACAGCAAAGTGTTGTCCTAATCTACACAGATGGTGAGCATACTTTCAGGACCAGATACACACACACACACACACACACACACACACACACACACACACACACATTCAAATCTAAGTAAAAAGCTAAAAGCCAATCCCATTCCTTCACTTGAAACATAGCATCATATAAACTCAAAATGCTCTGCTAAATCATGTTGCATCAACCAGGCTTTAATTACTTTCAGGGGAAAGTCTGGTGTCCAAAGAAANACACACACACACACACACACACACACACACACACACACACACACACATTCAAATCTAAGTAAAAAGCTAAAAGCCAATCCCATTCCTTCACTTGAAACATAGCATCATATAAACTCAAAATGCTCTGCTAAATCATGTTGCATCAACCAGGCTTTAATTACTTTCAGGGGAAAGTCTGGTGTCCAAAGAAAGTCTCATTATGAACTGGCATTTGCTCCAGGGCGGAAGGAGGCCCAGAAATGAGGCTGTCTTGGGGTTCCTTTACCAAATCAAATATCTGTTCATCCTTCCTAGTGACGAGGCTGGTGATCTACATAATTAATATACGCTCACATCGAAGTAAACATGAAATGATTAAACAGGAAGACTTTAACTAGACAGCATGTGAGGAGGGAAAAAAGAAAAGGAATTAATGGGTAACAGAGTCTTAGAAACAGGGAAGAGTCTTGTATGTTATTTTTGAGCTAAATTTTGTTCTCCTCCAAAACCTAATTGGTTTTTAAACTTTGTTCTCCACAACAGCCCAGACAAGGTAGTTTGGAGCATGTGTTATACACAAAATATTTACACTGTGGCTTTTGTAGCCTAGTCAGCAATTTGTGGAATAGCAAATTGAAAAAGTAATTTAAAAAAGTAATACTGTAATAAAAAAAATAATAGTTGAGTAACCTGCATTCCTAGCAGACCAAACTTGGAGGACCAGCAATAGAAATCTTGAGAAACCGCTGTTATTGGCATCTAAACAGCAGCTCTGATGTGGTGGGAAGAGCCGAGTAGGGATCTTTCTTTACACTTATTGAGTCTGCTAGGGACCAGGCACCATGCTAACTGCTGGGAATGTGTAAGCTCATTTAACAATAAAAGCAACATCTTATGTAAACTCTGATATCATCATGCAGGACACACAACACACGAAGCTAGTCAATGAGCTATTAATCAAAGCGAAGGGCGATATGTATGCCCCATTATCAAAAGATAAATGCCACCAAGACTGGGGGAAATGTTAAATACCTGCAGCATCTCTTGCTTAAAATCTCCTTGTCTAGAAATTATGAAATTATGTTTGCTTGCTTTTTAATGTTCGATAAAGGAGTTACGCTAAAGGGAACAATAAACCTCTGCCGGAAGTGTTCTGCATTGGGAAAACAAGCTGTGTTTAGATTCAGCTCTGATCTTTCCTCAAATGATGAGTTATGGTTGGTTGTCAGCAGGAGTTCAGAGTTCAAGGTGGAGACTACTTAAGGGTCTTTTCCTGCCCAAGACAGAAAGAATCACACATTTGCCGGAAGACTGATGTCAGGGAGTGTGTATAACAGGAACCCTGAAAGAAACACCCAAGACCCTTTGGTTTCTGCCTGTCTCATCATCCCCTAGGACTTCTATTGCATCAGACTTTTTGGCTTTTAAGTTAAGCGAGATCCAGCACCTGGAGCAGAGTTGGCTGGTAATTTTTCTGTTGTCCTAACACACAGCCCTTTGAGGCAGGCACTAAATGGCATCTCCACTCACACGGGAAAGGGAACACACACTAGGCGAGCTTGACCTCCTGGTGGTCCCCACAGGCAGTAAGCTGAGCCAGGAGAGTCCATCCCTTGCGTGTGCTCTCAGCTCGTCACTGAGCGGGTGGTGCCGTTTGGCTGTGGACAAATATCGAGGCTAAACCATCTTTGGTCCTGGAGTCAGAAACAAACCATAGGCCAATGGAGAAATCAGAGAGATGGGGGAAAAGGGGATTTGGGGCAATAATTCCTAGCAATACCACGACTGGTAATCAAAAAGGAAGGCAGGGTTTCTTCTAACAGAACCAGTCTGTAGGAATACTCAGTCTGTAGTCTGTTCCTTCCTGAAGGTTCAGTCATTTCCAGCTAGTCTTTTTATTACTAAGTCTGAATAAATATTTATACCTGAGCCAGGTAGACTCAACTGATGGTTTCCTACAAGAGCCCAGCACACACGACTTAGCAAGTCAACTACTATTACTCACTCTTAAGAAATGGGGCTGGAACACAGCCTGAATCCAGTGGGCTGAGTGCTGTCGGGCAGTTTGATCTACCTTTCCTCCTGACAGAGGAAAGGGTCTAAGGAGTCGTCCTACAAACACAGCTCTTGTTTTTGGAACTTCGTTTCCATGGAGACAGCTGTCTGATGGAAGAAGCAGAGTCTACTTCCATAGACAAGTGCTTGCGTTTTCTCATTCTTATTATTATAAATGTGAAAGTGAGAGTTGCTCAGTCGTGTCCAACTCATGCAACTCCATGGACTGTAGCCCACCAGACTCCTCTGTCCATGGGATTCTCCAGGCAACAATGGGTAGCCATTCCCTTCTCCAGGGGATCTTCCCAACCCAAGGATTGAACCCAGGTCTCTTCTACTGCAGGCAGATTCTTAACCATCTGAGCCCCTGAGTCTGCTGGGTTACAGTCCATGGAGTCCCAGAGTCGGACTCTAATGAGCGACCTGCTGCTGCTACTGCTGAGTCGCTTCAGTCGGGTCCAACTCTTTGTGACCCCATAGATGGCAGCCCACCAGGCTCCTCCGTCCCTGGGATTCTCCAGGCAGGAATACTGGAGTGGGTTGCCAATTAAATAAGTGCAACTGGCAAGACTCTTCATCCACCCCCTCCCAGCACCAGGCACACCCTCCAAACAAGGCAGACAATAAATGGGAACAACATGGGGAGGCTTTGCTCATGCCTCACAGCTGCTCACTTAGTTGGATTGTGTTTTATATTTGGGCATTACAAGTGTGGATTGTCTTTATGTACAGTGACAGCAGTGCAATGAATGTTGTTTGAACTCTGAATTGTATAAATACGGAGACATGTTGATTTGAGAAGAGAAAACAAGGCATGTGAAAATTGGCAAAATACCCATTTTAAGAATTACAGTTACTCTTCTTGAAAAAAATAGACAAGAAACTCAACTGGCAGACCACCCATGAAGTACTATTAAGATCTAAACAACACGAAAAAAAAAAAGACAACGTGCTCTAGCCAGTACAGTTTTTGAAAGCAGTAACTTTATAAAGCCTTTAGTTTAATCCAGGGACCTCAGCATAGTTCCAATAGTTACAGACTCCTTTGTGTATTCACACATGTGAAATAAATTGGGTTCATTAGAAAAAAATAACGATAATAGTTGCTAGTGTATATAGTACACCTCTATGAACCAAACAGAGATGTCATACGTCTTACCTTATGTAGTGCTATAATATAAAGCCTATAAAATAAATATTAAGTGATATGTCCTAATTTTCCAGATAAAGAAATTGAGGCTAAGAGACTAAATAAGTGAATAAAGTTCAAGTAGCAAGGTCAGCAGTAGAGGCTGAATTCAAACTCAAGCCCAGTTGTCTCTCTGCATTTTGTTTTTTTTGGCTGTACAGTGCAGCACGTGGGATCTTAGTTCTTAGATCAAACCCATCCCTCCTGTATTGAGAGTGCAGAGTCTTAACCACTGAACTGCCAGGGAAGTCTATCTGTTCCTAAGACTTGTGGCCTTGTCGCTACAATGCCCTGATATTCAATAACTCCTTTCTGCAGTAGGGTTAATCCACATACGATAAGCCAAATTCATTATTGACAACAAAACAAGAACTCATAACCCAAAATAAGGATTTGGTTCCTAGAAAAAGAATTTCATTGACATAATCTTTCAAGGAAAGAAATAAGCAATTAAATTAGGCAAATGTGCAATCAATTTAAGAGAAACAAAAAGAGGAAAACATCCAACAATAATACAAAATAAACCCATCTTGAACAATGAAGTAGTGAATAGAGTAATCCAAGTGTTTTCTCTCTGTAGAGTTCATGTTCTGCAGAACAAATAAGCCTACCTGTCTTCAGTTCAGTTCAGTTCAGTCGCTCAGTCTTGTCCGAATCGACCCTTTGCGACCCCGTGAACTACAACACACCAGGCTTCCCTGTCCATCAGCAACTCCCGGAGCTTGCTCAAACGTACTTCCATCAAGTCGGTGAGGCCATCCAACCATCTCATCCACTGTCATCCCCTTCTCCTACCTCCCTTCAGAAAGACTTTATTTAAAAATGGGAAAGTGTCCTTTGCCCCTGTATTTCTCTGATAATCCTAGCCACCAATAATGATTCTTTTTTCTGCTCTCCTACTGCCCTTAAAATCTGAATGACTCATTCGCTTTGTAATTTTCTTTTATAAGTATAGATCTCTACCATGAATTTTAAGCTCTTCAAAAGGAGCAAGTACATTCTGAACCTCTTTGTATGTCTTATAATATCTTGCACATAATATACACTCAAGTAATTGCTGGTTTTATTCAGGGCAAGACTTCTGCCACTAAGATTATCTAGACTCACCAAATTTGACTAAAATGAAAGATTAGGGTTCTAGCTAACTGATAACCTTCGAGACTTTTGGGAATGTAGTGCATATTTTCAGCTCAAAGTATCCAGTACTTTGCAATGGGCATCATCCTTTCCCTTTTTAATAGACAGATCATTGTGTTTGAGAGTAATAGGTACAGGTGACAGTAATAGGTGCAAACTTGCTTTTTATATTAGCCGTGTTTTTCAAAAGTTGTGTTTCATTCTAATTTCTGCCACTCAAGACTTCCTCAAGGAATAAGAACAGCATCCACTGCAAAGCAGAAAAGATGGAGGCTGTATAGGTGGAAAGAAGGGAGTGATCAAAGCTTGGAAAATATTGCCATGAAGAATAAATCCAAGGAGGACAGATCCTTAAGTCCCATACATTGGAGCCACCAGAAAAGAAAAAGCATACAAAAAAAGGGGGGAGGGTGAAACAAAGGAATATTAAGATTTGCAAGTGAGAGCTAAGATTTAAGATGTTCTATAAACGTTTATTGAGTGGCTGAAGGAATGCATGCATAATATCAGTCCCTTCTCTGAACTTGAGACAGCAGAGGCGTAAGGATAGGAGAGTAAGAGGGGTCGGAAGGTGAGCGTTCAGAGGCACTTAAAGGATGCGATTAGGCTGAAACAATCGAGTTCTCTGGGAGCCGTACAGAAAACCAGACCATGCAGTATGGCTTTTGCAAACTCCCAAGAAGTTCTGGGCGATGTTGGCTACCAAGCGCCACATGAAAGAGTCATGGGCACACGGCGCCTCTCAGCATCAACCAGGTGGCTGGATGGGAGGCACCGAGTAGCGAACTATTTCACAGCTGTTTTTACGTGTGGATTCTGAAGCTGCCAAACAGTACGTGAACGGCACGTTGGCCCCGACAGCCGCACAAGCGCAGTGAGCCCCTGACTCGGGCAGATGCGCTGCGATCCTGCAGTATCTGCAGTGGCTGGAGGGCAGCTCACCTCCTCTGAGAATGCGGGGTGCGGCAGCTGCTCGTGACGGCAATAGAATCAGATAGGTTCTGCCCTGTAGTTTTTAAGTGCTGCCTGCCTTTCAAAGGCAGAGCCTCCAAACAGTACAGGAGTGAACAAGTTCGCAAAGGAAACGCACCTGCAGTCTGAAAACCAGAGCAGCTGGATATCCAACTGCGTGAAGAAATTCAGAGGACTCTTCTTCTCCCTTAAATTGATATTACTCACCCCCATTTTACAGAGTGAAAGCATATGCTTAAGTATAATTACTCAACAACTCAGACCAATTTCCACATCACAGCCATATACATGGAATACTCTATTCCACCCAGGTGGTGACTATGTGACTTTTTTTGCTTGGGTGTTCCTTAAGGGAGGATTATAAACCAATGACTCTGGAGATGACATTTTTAAAATAAAATGAAATGTTTTGTAAATACAGTTATGTATGACATTATGTGTGTGACATTCCAGGGGGCGGGAGTGGTAAAGAAACCACCTGCCAGTGTAGGAGATGAAAGAGACGTGGGTTCGATCCCTGGGTTGGGAAGATCCACTGGAGGAAGGCATAGCAACCCACTCCAGTATTCTTGCCTGGAGAATCCCATGGACAGAGGAGCCTGGAGGGCTATAGTCCAGAGGGTCGCAAACAGCTGGACACAACTGAAGCGACTTAGCACACACATGCATACTTCAAGTCCCGAAAGCAAACGCCACATACCCACCATCCATTTGTGACAAAATGGTATTCATCACCTCATCCTAATGGTAATTCTGTTGTCTCCATATCAAAGAGGTGCCTTTTGCTGGTGTTATTGAAGTTCTTTTTGACTCTGCTGTCACTTTTGAACAGGTAAACAGGCTAGGACTCTCTAAAATCCATCGAGTGCAGAAAAAGGAAAATGCAGCAGATTGTTGGTGAGGTCTGGCCAGATACANTTAAGATGTTCTATAAACGTTTATTGAGTGGCTGAAGGAATGCATGCATAATATCAGTCCCTTCTCTGAACTTGAGACAGCAGAGGCGTAAGGATAGGAGAGTAAGAGGGGTCGGAAGGTGAGCGTTCAGAGGCACTTAAAGGATGCGATTAGGCTGAAACAATCGAGTTCTCTGGGAGCCGTACAGAAAACCAGACCATGCAGTATGGCTTTTGCAAACTCCCAAGAAGTTCTGGGCGATGTTGGCTACCAAGCGCCACATGAAAGAGTCATGGGCACACGGCGCCTCTCAGCATCAACCAGGTGGCTGGATGGGAGGCACCGAGTAGCGAACTATTTCACAGCTGTTTTTACGTGTGGATTCTGAAGCTGCCAAACAGTACGTGAACGGCACGTTGGCCCCGACAGCCGCACAAGCGCAGTGAGCCCCTGACTCGGGCAGATGCGCTGCGATCCTGCAGTATCTGCAGTGGCTGGAGGGCAGCTCACCTCCTCTGAGAATGCGGGGTGCGGCAGCTGCTCGTGACGGCAATAGAATCAGATAGGTTCTGCCCTGTAGTTTTTAAGTGCTGCCTGCCTTTCAAAGGCAGAGCCTCCAAACAGTACAGGAGTGAACAAGTTCGCAAAGGAAACGCACCTGCAGTCTGAAAACCAGAGCAGCTGGATATCCAACTGCGTGAAGAAATTCAGAGGACTCTTCTTCTCCCTTAAATTGATATTACTCACCCCCATTTTACAGAGTGAAAGCATATGCTTAAGTATAATTACTCAACAACTCAGACCAATTTCCACATCACAGCCATATACATGGAATACTCTATTCCACCCAGGTGGTGACTATGTGACTTTTTTTGCTTGGGTGTTCCTTAAGGGAGGATTATAAACCAATGACTCTGGAGATGACATTTTTAAAATAAAATGAAATGTTTTGTAAATACAGTTATGTATGACATTATGTGTGTGACATTCCAGGGGGCGGGAGTGGTAAAGAAACCACCTGCCAGTGTAGGAGATGAAAGAGATGTGGGTTCGATCCCTGGGTTGGGAAGATCCACTGGAGGAAGGCATAGCAACCCACTCCAGTATTCTTGCCTGGAGAATCCCATGGACAGAGGAGCCTGGAGGGCTATAGTCCAGAGGGTCGCAAACAGCTGGACACAACTGAAGCGACTTAGCACACACATGCATACTTCAAGTCCCGAAAGCAAACGCCACATACCCACCATCCATTTGTGACAAAATGGTATTCATCACCTCATCCTAATGGTAATTCTGTTGTCTCCATATCAAAGAGGTGCCTTTTGCTGGTGTTATTGAAGTTCTTTTTGACTCTGCTGTCACTTTTGAACAGGTAAACAGGCTAGGACTCTCTAAAATCCATCGAGTGCAGAAAAAGGAAAATGCAGCAGATTGTTGGTGAGGTCTGGCCAGATACAAATGCATGTCTGAAGATGCTGAAGCAGACTGGTGAAAGATGCAGAATCCATGTAGCCAAGCAATGTGGGAGAGTAAGAAGAATATTGAGATGAAAAGAGTAATAAGTTCTTGATCTAGTCCTAGGGGCTTGGCGTCAAGAAATGTGTGATGGAGCCGTTAAACTTAAAACTGCTGCTGCTGCTGCTGCCGCTAAGTCACTTCAGTCGTGTCCGACCCTGTGTGACCCCATAGACAGCAGCCCACCAGGCTCCCCCATCCCTGGGATTCTCCAGGCAAGAACACTGGAGTGGATTGCCATTTCCTTCCCCAATGCATGAAAGAGAAAAGTGAAAGTGAAGTCGCTCAGTCTGTCCGACTGTTAGCGACCCCATGGACTGCAGCCCACCAGGCTACTCCGTCCATTGGATTTTCCAGGCAAGAGTACTGGGGTGGGGTGCCATTGCATGGGATTCTCCAGGCAAGAATACTGGAGTGGGTTGCCATTTCCTTCTCCAATGCATGAAAGAGAAAAGTGAAAGTGAAGTCGCTCAGTCTGTCCGACTGTTAGCGACCCCATGGACTGCAGCCCACCAGGCTACTCCGTCCATTGGATTTTCCAGGCAAGAGTACTGGGGTGGGGTGCCATTGCCTTCCCCCAACTTAAAACTGCCATGTACTAATTTTTTTAGAGAATTCTTTATCCTTTCAGACTGATTGTGTGTACATATGTAGATAGCTTTATACATGTGCAGTTTGAAATCTAATTTTATACACATAATATACTTATTTTAAACATAAACTATAGAATAATCCTAGTATCATATGGTTGGATGGCATCACTGACTTGATGGACATGAATTTGAGCAAGCTCCAAGAGTTGATGATGGACAGGGAAGCCTGGCATGCTGCAGCCCATGGGGTCACAGAGAGTCAGACACAACTGAGCGATCGAACTGACGTATCACATTTAATACTTAATAATACCATATACTCTGAAGATGGTGGAGACAAAACTTGCTGATTATACTTTTAGCAGTCATACCAAAGAATGACTATTTCATGTGAAATGTAAAGAAATTACTTTTCCAATGTCTTCATTGAGGAAAGAAGGCTATCATCTGAAGAGGCAGCTTCAAGGGGCTGTTTGGATGTTGTAAAGAGCCATCAAGTTTATTATTCGTGACATAAATGGAAACTTTTTAAGTAGATTATGTTCTGACATAAAGGATTCCAGTTAAGACACCAGATTGCAAGGAAAGACACAAACAGCTGCTGCAGCTTTGAAACTGTACTTACTGCTCAGTTGTTCACAAAAATATTTAGATCAACTTCACTACTTTTAAACTTTCTGTAGACAAGTGACATGGATGTATCACAGGCCCAGGGAATGGTTTTAGAAGCAATCAAAGGCTGACAGCAAAGCCAGGAAGTGTTCAGGGGACAAAACCTCCCCTTTGTGACCAAATGAAGCACTTACTGCAAAAACCAAGATAGCATTGAGGAAAACATGGGCAGCCGACCTATGAAACGGAGTGAACTTCAACCACAATGAGGTCACTGCTCCTGTAACAGCAAGAAGCAGTCCCGGGAGAATCAGTAAACAACTGGTTCCCAAAGAAGATGAATCCTACTCACCGAAGAAAATCGGCGGGACCGCTTTCTTTCTCGGTGTTCTTCTCTCTACCCAAGCTTCCATTATCTGTAGTCCAGTCGTCCTTCAGTATTTAATCAGCTTCCACTTCTTGGGAAAATCTTAGCTCATTAGCTCCTTCAAAT
This sequence comes from Oreotragus oreotragus, assembly GCA_006410675.1. Lineage (NCBI taxonomy): Eukaryota > Metazoa > Chordata > Mammalia > Artiodactyla > Bovidae > Oreotragus > Oreotragus oreotragus. The sequence goes on from SJYX01010369.1 coordinate 181,114, forward strand.
TCCTCTCAGCGCATAGCGTGTACTTCGTACTGTGTCCGTGACCTTGAGCTCTCTACCATACAATTTGCATCACTATTATTTGTTGTCGTTGTTCAACTGCTAAGTCCTGTCTGACTCTGAGACCCCATGGACTGTAGCCTCCTCTGTCCACGGGATTTCCCCGGGCAAGAATGCTGGCGTGGATTGCCATTTCCTTCTCCAGGGGATCTTCCCAGCCCAGGGCTGGAACCCTAGTCTCCTGCACTGGCAGGCGAGATCTTTACCACTGAGCCACCAAGGAAGCTGTGAAGTAATTTAAGTAAACTTAAATAAACAGAAGTCTTTATTGCCTTTCTTAAAGCTCTGCTGTGTCCTACTGAGATGAAGAAAAGAACAGCAAAATAATCCAGAGACAACCCAGAAGGAAGGTATGAAGGCAGCAGGAACTCTGGGGATGTTTAGCACAATGCCCATTCCAGGACTTTGGCCACCTCATGCGAAGAGTTGACTGATTGGAAAAGACCCTGATGCTGGGAGGGATTGTGGGCAGGAGGAGAAGGGGACAACAGAGGATGAGATGGCTGGATGGCATTACGGACTCGATGGACGTGAGTTTGGGTGAACTCTGGGAGTTGGTGATGGACAGGGAGGCCTGGCGTGCTGCGGTTCATGGGGTCGCAAAGAGTCCGACGCGACTGAGCGACTGAACGGAACCGAGATGAACTGAGCACAATGCCTGCTCTGCCTTTCTAGGGGAAGTTTAACTCCTTCTCTGCCAAGGCTTCATACCTGCAATGTGAACAGCTGGGTACCCCACCGGGTGGTGATGTGACTTCAAAGAGGAGCAGACAAATGAAGGAGGCAGAGGGGACGTAGTGGGGCCAGGACAATCTCTAGAATGTCTCAGATCACTAGCTGCTGCACCTGTCCCAAAGCACTGCATCTGAGGGTGTTCCTTAGACCACTACTGTGTCCCCAGATAGTAAGACCCAAAAAGTAAATGTTTAAATGTTTGTTGATGCCACTTACCATATCTGCTTAAAAATGCACTCTTGGTTGAGAAGGGGTAGTTAGGGTGTGAGATGGACATGTACATACTGCTCTATTTTAAATGGATCACTAACAAGGACCTCCTGTAGAACACAGGGAACTCTGCTCAGGGTTATGTGCCGCCTGGATGGGAGGGGAGTTTGAGGGAGAATGGGTACATGTATATGTATGGCTGAGTCCCTTTGCTATCCACCTGGAACTCTCACAACATTGTTAATCAGCTATACCCCAATACAAAATAAATTTTTTAAAAATGCTCCCCTTGGAGAGATCATTCTGGTTGTTTCACTGAGTTTCTCTAGTTATTACCCTATGCAATGAATGCTTTCAAAAATAGTATTTGAGAATTGCGAGTTAAATCAACTAGTCTGGGGTATCACAGTCCTTGAATTAACTGAGTGGAGGGAGAGAGCAGGGAATGAGCCAAGTCAGAAGAACAAATGGAACCAAAAAAGCATCACCAACCTCAGGGCCAGAATCAGAATATTTATTAGGTTCCTGAGGAGTGAAGTGACTGCTCCCATGGGCAATTACATTTTCCAGAGCAAAATAAATTAGTTAAATGTGTCTACAAAGTGGCCAAGCATTACAACTGTTCTTAGTCTAAGAATCATTTCATCACTAACTTACATTAGTGATGTTGGAAATAAATGAAGAGAACCCCAAGTTATGAAAGTTCTAGACTTTTGTTCTCATGGAGTTGGTGATGGACAGGGAAGCCTGGCATGCTGCAGTCCATGGGGTCACAAAGAGTCGGACACAACTGAGCGACTGAACTGACTGAACTGATAGCAAATGAACAACTTTGAAGACAAGAAACATCTTAGGAGTCGTATTAACTGACTCAAAATGTTGTCCCTCTGAATTATAAGAAGAATCTAAAAGTTTCTCTAGGTCTCATAAGCATGTTTTGGACATGAAGAAGTTTTTAAGTATTAATAATAAATATTACTGGGCTTCCCAGTGGCTCGTTGGTAAAGAACCTGCCTGCAATGCAGGAGATCCAGCAGATGTAGGTTCCATCCCTGTGTTGGAAAGATCCCCTGGAGGAAGACATGGCTACCCACTTCAGTATTCTTGCCTGGAGAATCCTATGGATAGAGAAGCTTGGTGGGCTATGGTCCATGGAACCACAAAGACTCAGACACAACTGAAGCAGCTGAGTATGCATGCTGTATACACATGTGTCCATGTGTATTATTATTAGAATAGAATTATGTGTGTGCTTAGTCGCTCAGTCGTGTCCTACTCTTGTGACCCCATAGACTGTAACCTTCCAGGCTCCTGAACCCATGGGATTTTCCAGGCAAGAATACTGGAGTGGGTTGCCATTTCCTTCTCCAGGGGATCTTCCCAGCCCAGGAATCAAACCCAGGTAGCCTGCATTGCAGGCAAATTCTTTACTGACTGAACTCCAAGAGAAGTCCATAAAAGAACTATAGGTAATGATTTATCTCAATTAATCTTCTCAACAGTCCATATTATTCCCATTTAAAACTCAATGTTTAATTCTCTTTCAGTGTTTAAATTTTTTTAAGTTATTTCCTTTTGAAGCTCAGCAAAGTTTAGAGGCTTTCCTAAGGATCCTTTCCTAAGGATGTCAGACCATCTGAATGGAAACCAGATCTTCTCATTTTAAATCAAGTGCATCTTGGAAGTGATGGAGGCCTAAATGGATTCCATGTCTTTTAACCCAAATCTAGTTCTCTTTACATGCACAACAGCGCAACTGACAGATTAAAAATATGATCCCCAGAGGCTCATAGGTGAAAATAAGGAGAAAGATTTTTTTAATGAACAATTGCCATTTAGTTCAAAGGAAATCATGAAACTGTCTTGTGTCTAGTCAATTAAAGAATAGAGACAGTGGAAGGAAAGGAATAGTTTCTGGGCCAGCTTGGGATCTAAGTATTTGGATGCTTAAACCAGGTTTCTCAACAGCGGGACTATTGCAGTTTGGGGCCAGACTTCTCTTTGATGTGGGGTCATCATAAGGTATTTTGAAGCATCCAGGCCTCTACCCCCTGGATGCCAATGGTGACAGCTAAGAATGTCTCCAGCATGGCCTCCCTGGGGGTCTAAGTCATCCTCCTCCCCAACTGAAAACCACAGACTTAGAGGCAGTATTAAATTTTTTCCTGTGCCTGAAAGAAGTTCTAATTTTTCTTAATTGTAACATGTTATTGAGAAATGTTTCAAACTTCCTTCAGATGTAGAAGAAATTCAAGAAAGATTGTTCTCTCCACTAGAAGAATTGCCTTAACAAGTATCACCCATATGACTATCTTGCCGTTGATGGTGACTTTCCTGTCCTTTGACTTCTCCCATCGATGGGACAGTCACTCTAGACTGTATCCTGATGACACAGAGGCATGCTGTGAATAGTGACATACTTGGAAGAAGCTAGAGAGGGAATTTTTGTCATCCACATATGTGTAGGTAAAATAGATAGACATATAGAATGCAGTGCTTGGAGCCACAGTGAGATACCCCTACACATGCGTTCAACTGGCTAAAATTAAAAAGACTGACTGACTGAACCAAGTCCTGGCAATGATACAGGGGAACTAGAGCTCTCATACCATGCCAGTGGGAATGCACAGCGGGGAAAACACTTTGGAAAACACTTCAGTCATTTCTTAAAATGTGAAACTCACGTACACCTGCCACATGATGCAGCCATTCCAGTCCAGCCATTGCAGTGGTCCATGGGAAACAAACGTATGAAAAATGTAGACTTTTACATGAATGTCCATAGGAGCTTTATCTATAATCACCAAAAGCTGAAAACAACCCAAAATTATAATATAGCCATTGCATGGAATTTTTGTTGCTTTTGTTGTTCACTCACTAAGTTTTGTCTGACTCTTTGCGCTCCCAAGGACTGTAACAGTATGAAAAGGCAAAAATAGGGTGGAATACTACTTGGCAATAAAAAAAGAAGGAACTATACTGTTACGTGGATGAATCTCAAAATCATTATTTAAGTGAAAGAGGACAACTCAAAAAAAGTATACACAATGTATGCATATGCAAAATTCTAGAACGCAGAAACTGATCTGTGGGAAACAGGTGAGCATTTCCTGGGATTGGTCACTCCTGGGGAAAGAGGAGTGGAGAGGAAATTTATTCAGTGATGGAAAAGTTTGCTGTTGTGATTGTTATGATGACTTTGATTGTTCGATGCATATGTCAAAATTGCTGAGATTGTTAATTTAAATATGTGTAATTTATTGTAATTCAATTATAGCTCAGTAGAATAAAAAGGAACAAGTTGTAGGAAAATGCAGGTTTTATCTACCCAGTAGAAATGGTGATAAAAGACAGAATTCAAACTCCAGTCCTATTATTCCACAGTAACTGCTAAAGACAATTTTGGTAAATGTATATGCTGCATAAACACCAAATCCATGACACAGTTGTATATTGGAGCCAGTCTAACCAGTATGTCTTGCCTTTCAGGCCAGAATATGTAATAACACAAACCTGCACGCATGCACACAGGCACACTTGCCATACAATCCCATTACAAAGCAAAACCATCTGTATTACAACTGCTTCATTCTGCCATCCTGTGCACTCTTTCTTTATTTGAAGCTATTATCTATTCTTTGATTTAAGAAATAGCTAATCTCATTTAAACAAAATGCTATAACCTTCACCTTATGAACAATTCAAGTTGGCGCTTATATTAATGCTTCAGCAAATCCCAAACGCAGCGAAAGTTTAAAAATCTTGGAAATGGGGACTTCCCTCGTGGTCCAGTGGTTAAGACTCTATGCTCCCAATGCAGAGGGCACGAGTTTGATCCCTGATCAGAGAACCAAGATCCCGCATGCTGCACAGTACAGTCAAAAAATAAAAAATATTTTAAAATAGTAATAAAATATACAATACTGGAAATATACAAATGAGGTAAATTCTGTGTTCTTTATGTTTTATGAACAGAAATTCCAAACTGATGCAAAGTGTTATTAAGTTGGCATTGTAAATGTGCCCGGCCTAAAACAGGTATACTCTAGATGAAGTCTCAGCTATGTCAAAGAATAAATGCATATTGTATTATTTGAGTCACAGCAAAGAGACTATGTTAACAATCAAAGAAGTATATTAATTTCCTTTCTGATATTTGGCCACTTTGGGCATCTTCTCCTGAAGAAAAAAAAAAGAAATCTATGGGACCTGAATACCAAGTGAGGTGAACTGTAACTTTGAACTCAGAAAATAAGTAACTACAATTCTGTGGCTCACAGTAACATTTTGGCTTCCTTTGTTTCTCTCTGACAATGGCAAATTATAGATTATTATGTCACCAGTTAGACAACACATGGATTTAGGGTGAACTGACTGATTCTGATGTAATAGCAAACTCTTTCTGCAGTAACTGAACATTGCTCCATCTGGCCAATGTAGAAACAAATGAAAGCAATATATTTAAAGACATTATGCCCTTTTCATTTTTCACTCCCAGATCAGTTATTATAATATCTTGATGCAAACAATGTTGTAATCCAGAATGAGGCTTAGCACTTAGGAACTAAAATGAGTCAAGAGAAGCAAAACAGGAGAAAGGAAAAAAGGAGCCTAATATACAAACAAACAAGAAACGGAGGGAAGATGTGGGGTGGGAGGTGGGAGGGGGGTTCATGTTTGGGAGTGCATGTAAAAAAATAAATAAATACAAAAAAAAAAAAAAAACTTCACAAAAATATAAATTTAAAAAAGCGAGTATTCCAGGTAAAAGTAGATGAAACAAAGCCAGGGGCACAAATATCAAGAGAAGAGTCTCAAACAAGTATATGCAAACTTATCCTAATTATGTTTTAACGGAGATAATGAGAGCCACAGTAAAGAAGATACTGCAGTCTAAACACACAGACACATATTCACGGACGGACAGACACATACATATCATGAAACAGGGAAGAAGCTGGCTTTATGACTTTCTAGCTGTGATCTTGGTCAAGCTATTTAATTCTACTCCGCTTCAGTTTCCCACGTTAAGTGAGAAAAATACGAGCAAACCAAAGGACTGTCACTCTGTGAATTAAATGAGATAATGGTGATTGAGCCCTTAGCACCAAGTGAGGAACATTTGTAAATACAATAAATTTCAGATAGTGTAATAGAATTTATTAGGCATTATAATGGGGAAAAAAACTGATGTCAAGGAGCAATATATCAGTTATGCAGAAGAAGTATTGGTGCTACCTGCCTACTTCACAAGTATTTACAAAAAGTGGTAGTAATCATGTAAGGGAAACAGAAAGTCATTCTAAAGTATCTGCAATAATGCGCTTGATCCAAATGATTAACAGTAGAGATATTAGATGAAGCAGGATGGACCTGAAGTGAAATTAAAGCCTATTTTCCCAAATCAAAAAGACAGTTAAATACAGACTCTTAGAGGACCCAGAAAACCATCCAAGAATAATTCCAAAAGAAAGAAATCACCTCGTTGCCAAACATTTAAACCTTAGAGACAAAAACCATATTTTACCAGCTGCAGATGAGGGAGAAAGGCTTAAGAATTCAAAGGGGGAAAAGTGACATGGAATTCATTCTCTGAAATGTATGAGAAGACAGGCAAGAGAATCGGAGCTGAAACCACAGATGCAGTAACTGAGGAAGGGCATCTCCAGGAAAGCAAGGGGAAACTCTAAATTCAACATGGGACAGTGACAAAGAACAATAACAAACCAGCAGAAGCAAAGAGGAGGTTGGGAAGTACAGGATATCTGAGAACAAATGAAAAAGAGTGCTTTAGAACAAACAAGAGACTTTTAGAACCTGAATAAAAGCAAGGTTAGTGAAAGAACTTTAAAAGCTTAAGTGGATCAGACTTACCTGCACAAGATGCAGAGAGCTAGAGCATCCTATGAATCACCTCCCAGAGCATGTGTTTTGTGCTACCTGATTTTTACTCCCTCCCATGATTCTCTCTTCTCCTTTCCTTCCACCTTAGCCTTCTTTTCTTGACCCCTCCTTCATATAAGTTCCCTCCCTACTCAGAGCATTGAACCCAGTGATTCCATGCAGGACAATCTTAGATCATATTTTTCTCATTTTTTAAAATAAGTATAATATTTATCAAGCATCTCAAATATTTCTGGTCTTCAGAAGGCTGCAGATAAACCAACACAGAATGTAGATACCCATCGTATTTTCAGAGATTTCCAATAAAGATAAAACCCAGTTCCATAGAAACCTCATGTCACAGAATTTACTCTCCAACAGTTAGTTCTGTATAAAGCTTCTCCAAGTTGACACTACTGATATTTGGGGCTGGATGATTCTTCATTCTGGGGGGACCGGCCTGTGCATTGTAGAGTGTTTAGCACATTCCTGACCTCTAGATGACAGTAGCACCACCCCCCACCCCGGCACCCCAGTTTTGACAACCAAAATTATCCCAGGTATCTCCAAATATCCCCTAGGAGGCAAATAGCCCCAGCTGAAAACCTCTGCTATAAACCCTTAGATTTGGTGACTTTGAAGTGTCACTGGGAAGACTGACGTGGTGACCATTTCTGTATTTATGGCAAGCACACACCTACTTTTTTTTTTAATTTTTATTGGAGTATAGTTGCTTTCCAATGTTGTATTAGCTTCTACTATACGGCAAAGTGGATTAGCTATACATGTACATTTATGCCCCTCCTTCTGAGATTTCCTTCCCATTTAGATCACCACAGAGCATTGGGTAGGATTCCTGGGCTCCACAGTAGTTTCTCATTAGTTACCCATCTTATACACAGGATCCATAGTGTATATACATCAGTCACAGTCTCCCAGTTCATCCCACCATCCCCCACACCCCTCTTGGCATCCACAGGTTTGTTCCCTACGTCTGAAGGACACATCTACTTTCTAGCATTATGCTTCTCAATACAGCAGCCACGAGACACACGTGACCATCAGGTCAGTTCAGTTGAGTTCAGTCACTCAGTTGTGTCCGACTCTTTGCGACCCCATGAATCGCAGCACACCAGGCCTCCCTGTCCATCACCATCTCCCAGAGTTCACTCAGACTCACGTCCATCAAGTCAGTGATGCCATCCAGCCATCTCATCCCCATCTGCTCCTGCCCCCAGTCCCTCCCAGCATCAGGGTCTTTTCCAATGAGTCAGCTCTTCGCATGAGATGGCCAAAGGACTGTGGCCATTGGAGCACTTGAAATTCCACCAGTCAGAACTGAGTTGTGCTGGGAGCATAAAACAAATACCAAATTTGAAAGACTAAGACGTAAAAAAAAAACTTAATAAAAATTTTACATTGACTACATGCTGAAATGAAAATATTTTGAATGTATTAGGTTAAGTAAAATTTATTATTAAAGTCAGTTTCAGCTTTCTACTTTTTAATGCGGCTACTAGAGAATTTGAAATTGCATATATGGCTTGCATTGTATTTCTGTTGGGCTCGTGCTGTTCTAGAAAGCCAAAGCACTTTGCATGTCAAAGACTTTTGTTTTTCACTAAGCCAACAGTATTTAAAGAATGTCCGTGGTATGTGCCTAAGGTTGCATTAGCTGCTTTTGGCCAGGTCTATCTGAGGTGAGTTCCTTGATGTCAAGGTGTGTCATTTCACTTTGCAGATAGAAAAATAGGAACTAAAGAAAAAATAATCTAAACTCATCCTCTCAATTGTAATGCCAGAATTAATTAAATACAACCTATTGTTTCCCATTCCCAAACAGTTTTTAGTCACCAAATATTTTTGTCCCTAAGAAAACAGTATTTTTCTTATTCTATAATTATTATAGAGATAAAAATCAAATTCCAAAGAAAACAATTTCCAGACACCTTAAGACAATAAAGCCAGCATTTGTTTGAAGGGAAAACAAAAACAAGATGGGAGACTCAAAAGGGATTGCTTTGTATAATAATTTAATTAATAGCATGTTGAGAAAAGAAAAATATTTTCCATCACTTTTTACTTCCTTTTGTGGAGACTTCTACAATCTGTTATGGCTGTGCCGGTCTCTCGCTTTTTTTCAGTGCGTGCTGGATTTGCATAATGTGCTATAATGCCTCATGGGCACTCACTTAAGATCAACCGAGTTAATTTGCTTTCTTAACTCAGGTTTAAGCGTTTCGTGGGCACAAAACTTAAGATCAACTGAGTTAATTTGTTAGCTTAGCTCAGAAAATTAAACTGATGGTTGCTCCATTTTGTTTTAAGCATAGATGTAATCATGGTCATTTGACTAAGCAGAGGTCCAAAATCTGTGTCTATTCTTCCCCAGTTGAAAGAGCCAAAGATACAAGAAAGGAAAAATGCTGCAAATGTGTTGCCTGTGAACATGAAGAGCAGGTGACAACTATTGCTCAAACTAGTAAGTTATGTTGGAGCAGCCAACGTGGTCCAGCATTTTTCCTAGCCGAGAGAGTAGAGTCTGCCCAGACTTTTATTCTTTCTAAGAGTCCACTGTTGAATCTTTTCATTGTACCTAGAGTATCTGACCTGGAGGAGGAAATGGCAACCCACTCCAGGACTCTTGCCTAGAGAATCCCAATGGACAGAGGAACCTGGCGGGCTACAGTCCACTAACAGTCAGACACGACCGACGTGACAGAGCATGCCTGCACGCAGGGCATCTGAGAAATGTTGCCTGCCTTTGAAAAAGTGAAGACACCATGAGTCAAGAAATGCTCAGCTGAGATGAGCAGAAGGCAAGACTGAAAGGGAAGGCTCGTTTCGTAGGAATTGAGGAACTCAAGAACCTGCCTACTGCATTTGAATGTGGTGCCTCCAAGAGAGCCTCTGTACATCCACCAAACTATATGATTTGAGAAGAAAGCAGGAATATCGGCATGGGTATTTACTTCCCTATTTATATCATTTATTTACTCAATTTTTCTTTCATTTTTCCAAAAACATGTGTGAGGCACTGTGTTAAATGCCCTGGGCTTCCAAGTGAAAGGAAGAGACAAGCAGGTAGCCATAGGCAATAATCAATACCCGACAACTCACTATATTAAAAAACGTTTGCAACTTGAATTTGAATACCTACAAATGAGAGTGCTGAACTGTCAGAGCAGTATAGTGGGTTTCCAAATCTTCCTTTATGCTCTTTGTGTTACAAGTACTAAGGATCTAATTCTTTCGCCATTCACTTAGTCATTCAGTAACTATTTAATTCAGTTTGTTTTCCTGAAGATAGTTACATCGGTCCATGTGTCTTCCTCATTGGTTTTGATAGAAGATTCATTGGTATGAGAAGATCTGCAGGAATTAACAAGAACTGCTTCTTACTTTTATTACGTCAATTGGATGAATTGCATTAATTCATAAATTTGATTTTTTAAACGTAATACATTATGAAAAAATATGAGAACTTGATGAGTTGTGTCTGGCTGAAATTGAAGGATTAGGTCAATTCATGAATTTGACTGTTTTTAACATCATACATTCATGGGAACATACGAGGGCTGGATGATGTGTGCCTATTTGAAATTCCTCAGTTTTCCATCAGGAACACATCTGACCCAAGCCAACCAGTCTATTCGATTCATCAGATAGCTCAGCCTAGCAAACTGGAACAAAAAAGTTTCTTCCATATTTCCTTACAGTGCTGACCTATCCTTATTCCAATATCCGCCAAACCATTTAAAATTCCATAAATGTTCAAAGAAGCATGTACCCCAAATTAGAAACACTATTCCAGTTTCATTCCTCTAGTAGACATTATGGAAGCCAGATTTTACTGTTGTGGTGTTTGTAATTGAGAGTTTGTAATGAGCAATGAAACGGCAGAAAGTCAAGTGAGCCCAAGGTAAGATTTGATCTGTAGGCGTGGTGCTTCTCAGAAGTGGGTTCTAGTGAGAAATGTGACTCATACCAATAAAATTAACTCCAGAATTCAGTGCTCAAGGCTTTGCTATGCTGAAATTCCATTTATTGCAAATTGTGCTATTTCCAATTTCTTTTAGTAATAAAATGCATGAATAGCCCAAAAAAGGCTATAAATAGTCAACAACGCCAAGAGCTTTCTATCAGAAGCTCTTATAGAACGGAGGGGCCAGAGTTCTCTGATCCTGTTCTCTCTTCCCTTGGGCAATACTCCACAATAACTCACTAATCATTAATAATTTCTTTGTCCATTTAGTTTCAGTGAATGCATAAATCAACTATTTACTCTAGGATGAGATGTGGGAAATTGTTTGAAGCCAAAATTCTTCTGCGCGTCAACAATATGTAAATTACATCCTCTTCTGTTTGAACTCCGAATACATAAAGTCAAAGAGGGAAGAAAGGAGAAAAACAAGACTGCAAATGGTAGGTAATTTGTTCTGTGCCTTTGTTTATCTAATGCTACCCTTTTAGGATGGCTCAATACCATTTCAATAAAACAAAAGAAAATGATGCCCACTGACTTTTGATGAGGTTGTGATGTGGCATACTTTGAGGGTGCTTGCATTTTATCATTTTATTTTTTCTTTTACTTAATAGCTATTCATAGTTCAAACATAAAGTATTTCATTTAATTAGAGAAAGACACTAGATGTTATTTTACTTACTGTCCTCAATACTATATTGAACCAACCTAAAACCATGACAATACATAAACAAAGAATACAGCAGATTACTTAAGGTTCAAAGTCTTATTATTACCATTGCTTTGTCAAAATAAAATACTATTGAAAAAAGTTAAAATACAACTAAAAAGACAATTAGACAGCTTGACAAAATCCAGTATAAAATATCTTAAAAGTACAACCACTAGTCCCTTCCAGCATACACATCCAATGATTAAGTTACTGATTTCGTGTATACAAAATGCAAAAATGATAACTCAACTTTGATGCACTGTGTTACTTTCTCATCTTGGTGGCTTGTAAAATGTCATCTTCAACAAGATCGAACATAACGTAATCCCTTCTGAAAACCCTGGGGGAATTATGTAACATAAGTAATTCAGGAAAGTGTCAAAGTTTTATTTCTTCTACCCCTAGGCAGGTTCAAAACTATTCTTAAAAATTCCTCACTATCACCAAAGCTTAATTGTGACTGAAGAGTTTTAGAAAATCCTACCTGTCTTTCGGTTCCAGGCAAGCGTTTTCCATTTGAAACTGTATCTCTGACTCTACTGTAGTTTCTATAGTGACAATTGTGTCTGAGTTTCATGGTGGGAAGATCCTCGGTATATTCAATAGAACGGAAGTGGTTTCACTGTGCCAAGGCTCTTTGGGCTGACAGAGTCCTGTGATGTTAAAGAGATAGATTCTCTCTGAAAAGAGTATTCCTAATTTTATCTTTTTGGAAATGAGTACAATTATAGCAAATTAGAAAAAAAAAATGTTTGCAATAGATTATAGCAAATTAGAAAAAGAAAAAAGTTTACAATAGATGTGTTTGAATGCAAGTTTATATGCTTCTCTTGGAGGAATAAACGCCTCCCTGCCAGGAAAAGACAAAAAAATCTGTAAATTCCACATACAGATAACATATGATGAAATTAACAAGGCAAAAGAATGCAAGGATACTATGAAAATTATTTTAACCTAAGCAATCTTCTTTATGTCTCCCATAGTATATATATATAACAGAATTTGAGAAACAAAAGGTTGGAAGCTATCTTCTAAATTATCTAATCTGCTATTAATAAATACACAGTTCAGCAAAGAGATTATGCAAAAAAAAAAAAAAAGAAAGAAAGATCATTTCCTGCTTCCTGGGAATATGTGCTTCTAAAACATCAATGATACCTGCATGAGAAATAGGCAGAGACAGGCATCGAGGAGGGGAGGTTTTTTTTTTTTTTCTCAGTTCCAACACATTGGAGATAGAAATTAATAGGCAAAGTGTATCAGAAAAACAGATGCTCTGCTGAAAAGCCCTTCAGGCAGAATTGCATCAGCTGGCTTTCTCTGGTGAGGCAGGACTTCAGCGACTCACAGAATAATTGCTACATACCCCAGTCGAAGCACTTTACTGTACCTGGCTTTATGCTCAGGCAAGCATCCCTTGATGGGGAGGGGGTATCCATGGGGGCTGGAGTAACAGCCAGAAGATGCATGTAATTTTGGATTATGCTTCTTTCAATTTGAAAATTGCCATCTCTCAGCTTCCTAAATGATCAACAGCCTCAACAATTTCTTCCCTTACTTTTTAAACTGAGTGAAACAGTGACAACTATTGCTTGTAGAATCTTAGCACTCAGAAAAAAAGAGATACAATTCTTAAGTGTATAATATGTCAGTTAAAAAAAGCACAGGTCAGGATATTGTAGCTGAAAAAATAGAAGATTAAATTAATTTACACATGCAGATGACTTATGAGAAAATTAACATCTAGTTGGACATCTGACCACAAATTTGCGAACACTGGCTTAACGTTTAAGGGTGTGGTAAATCCAGTCAAGAGCACACTATGACCATTTCTTATCTCTAGGCTAGTTAGCCATTTGGAGCCTGTTGGCACATTATAAATGATAATAACACCTATTTTGAAAAATGGAATCCCACGGACAGAGGAGCCCAGTGGACTACAGTCCACAGGGTTGCAAAAAGTCAGATATGACTGAAGCGACTTCACACACAGTGAAATCGAGGGGAGATAAAGTATAAAACTGGTGCAGCAGAGTGGCTGGCATAACACACGTGCTGAGGAAATAAGACGGCCTAAAAGTTTCCCCTTGGATGAGTGTTTATTGTAAACATGGAAGATTATCAATATGTGTGTATGTGTGACTCACTCAGTCATGTCCAACTCTTTGCAACCCCATGGACGATAGTCCACCAGGCTCCTTTGTCCATTGGATTCTCCAAGCAAGACTACTGGAGTGGGTTGCCATTTCCTGCTCCAGGGGATCTTCCCAATCCAGGGATCGAACCAGGGTCTCCTGCATTGCACGCAGATTCTTTACCAGCTGAACCACCAGGGAAGACTATCTGTGTGTGTGTGTGTGTGTGTGTGTGTGTGTGTGTGTGTGTGTGTGTGAGTTGTTCAGTTGTGTCTGACTCGATGTGACCCCTTGGACTGTAGTCCACCAGGCTTTCCTGTCCATGGGATTCTCCAGGCAAGAACACTGGAGTGGGTTGCCATTTCCTGCTCCAGGATATTTTCCCCGCCCAGGGATCCAACCTGCATCTCTTGTCTCCTGCATTGGTAGGCAGGTGTTTTACCAGCTGAGCCACCAGGGAAGATTATCAATAGCCTCTAAATTAATCCAACACCAGGCCTCCCTGTCCATCACCATCTCCCAGAGTTCACTCAGACTCACGTCCATCAAGTCAGTGATGCCATCCAGCCATCTCATCCCCATCTCCTCCTGCCCCCAGTCCCTCCCAGCATCAGGGTCTTTTCCAATGAGTCAGCTCTTCGCATGAGATGGCCAAAGGACTGTGGCCATTGGAGCACTTGAAATTCCACCAGTCAGAACTGAGTTGTGCTGGGAGCATAAAACAAATACCAAATTTGAAAGACTAAGACGTAAAAAAAAAACTTAATAAAAATTTTACATTGACTACATGCTGAAATGAAAATATTTTGAATGTATTAGGTTAAGTAAAATTTATTATTAAAGTCAGTTTCAGCTTTCTACTTTTTAATGCGGCTACTAGAGAATTTGAAATTGCATATATGGCTTGCATTGTATTTCTGTTGGGCTCGTGCTGTTCTAGAAAGCCAAAGCACTTTGCATGTCAAAGACTTTTGTTTTTCACTAAGCCAACAGTATTTAAAGAATGTCCGTGGTATGTGCCTAAGGTTGCATTAGCTGCTTTTGGCCAGGTCTATCTGAGGTGAGTTCCTTGATGTCAAGGTGTGTCATTTCACTTTGCTGATAGAAAAATAGGAACTAAAGAAAAAATAATCTAAACTCATCCTCTCAATTGTAATGCCAGAATTAATTAAATACAACCTATTGTTTCCCATTCCCAAACAGTTTTTAGTCACCAAATATTTTTGTCCCTAAGAAAACAGTATTTTTCTTATTCTATAATTATTATAGAGATAAAAATCAAATTCCAAAGAAAACAATTTCCAGACACCTTAAGACAATAAAGCCAGCATTTGTTTGAAGGGAAAACAAAAACAAGATGGGAGACTCAAAAGGGATTGCTTTGTATAATAATTTAATTAATAGCATGTTGAGAAAAGAAAAATATTTTCCATCACTTTTTACTTCCTTTTGTGGAGACTTCTACAATCTGTTATGGCTGTGCCGGTCTCTCGCTTTTTTTCAGTGCGTGCTGGATTTGCATAATGTGCTATAATGCCTCATGGGCACTCACTTAAGATCAACCGAGTTAATTTGCTTTCTTAACTCAGGTTTAAGCGTTTCGTGGGCACAAAACTTAAGATCAACTGAGTTAATTTGTTAGCTTAGCTCAGAAAATTAAACTGATGGTTGCTCCATTTTGTTTTAAGCATAGATGTAATCGTGGTCATTTGACTAAGCAGAGGTCCAAAATCTGTGTCTATTCTCTCCCAGTTGAAAGAGCCAAAGATACAAGAAAGGAAAAATGCTGCAAATGTGTTGCCTGTGAACATGAAGAGCAGGTGACAACTATTGCTCAAACTAGTAAGTTATGTTGGAGCAGCCAACGTGGTCCAGCATTTTTCCTAGCCGAGAGAGTAGAGTCTGCCCAGACTTTTATTCTTTCTAAGAGTCCACTGTTGAATCTTTTCATTGTACCTAGAGTATCTGACCTGGAGGAGGAAATGGCAACCCACTCCAGGACTCTTGCCTAGAGAATCCCAATGGACAGAGGAACCTGGCGGGCTACAGTCCACTAACAGTCAGACACGACCGACGTGACAGAGCATGCCTGCACGCAGGGCATCTGAGAAATGTTGCCTGCCTTTGAAAAAGTGAAGACACCATGAGTCAAGAAATGCTCAGCTGAGATGAGCAGAAGGCAAGACTGAAAGGGAAGGCTCGTTTCGTAGGAACTGAGGAACTCAAGAACCTGCCTACTGCATTTGAATGTGGTGCCTCCAAGAGAGCCACTGTACATCCACCAAACTATATGATTTGAGAAGAAAGCAGGAATATCGGCATGGGTATTTATTTCCCTATTTATATCATTTATTTACTCAATTTTTCTTTCATTTTTCCAAAAACATGTGTGAGGCACTGTGTTAAATGCCCTGGGCTTCCAAGTGAAAGGAAGAGACAAGCAGGTAGCCATAGGCAATAATCAATACCCGACAACTCACTATATTAAAAAACGTTTGCAACTTGAATTTGAATACCTACAAATGAGAGTGCTGAACTGTCAGAGCAGTATAGTGGGTTTCCAAATCTTCCTTTATGCTCTTTGTGTTACAAGTACTAAGGATCTAATTCTTTCGCCATTCACTTAGTCATTCAGTAACTATTTAATTCAGTTTGTTTTCCTGAAGATAGTTACATCGGTCCATGTGTCTTCCTCATTGGTTTTGATAGAAGATTCATTGGTATGAGAAGATCTGCAGGAATTAACAAGAACTGCTTCTTACTTTTATTACGTCAATTGGATGAATTGCATTAATTCATAAATTTGATTTTTTAAACGTAATACATTATGAAAAAATATGAGAACTTGATGAGTTGTGTCTGGCTGAAATTGAAGGATTAGGTCAATTCATGAATTTGACTGTTTTTAACATCATACATTCATGGGAACATACGAGGGCTGGATGATGTGTGCCTATTTGAAATTCCCCAGTTTTCCGTCAGGAACACATCTGACCCAAGCCAACCAGTCTATTCGATCCATCAGATAGCTCAGCCTAGCAAACTGGAACAAAAAAGTTTCTTCCATATTTCCTTACAGTGCTGACCTATCCTTATTCCAATATCCGCCAAACCATTTAAAATTCCATAAATGTTCAAAGAAGCATGTACCCCAAATTAGAAACACTATTCCAGTTTCATTCCTCTAGTAGACATTATGGAAGCCAGATTTTACTGTTGTGGTGTTTGTAATTGAGAGTTTGTAATGAGCAATGAAACGGCAGAAAGTCAAGTGAGCCCAAGGTAAGATTTGATCTGTAGGCGTGGTGCTTCTTAGAAGTGGGTTCTAGTGAGAAATGTGACTCATACCAATAAAATTAACTCCAGAATTCAGTGCTCAAGGCTTTGCTATGCTGAAATTCCATTTATTGCAAATTGTGCTATTTCCAATTTCTTTTAGTAATAAAATGCATGAATAGCCCAAAAAAGGCTATAAATAGTCAACAACGCCAAGAGCTTTCTATCAGAAGCTCTTGTAGAACGGAGGGGCCAGAGTTCTCTGATCCTGTTCTCTCTTCCCTTGGGCAATACTCCACAATAACTCACTAATCATTAATAATTTCTTTGTCCATTTAGTTTCAGTGAATGCATAAATCAACTATTTACTCTAGGATGAGATGTGGGAAATTGTTTGAAGCCAAAATTCTTCTGCGCGTCAACAATATGTAAATTACATCCTCTTCTGTTTGAACTCCGAATACATAAAGTCAAAGAGGGAAGAAAGGAGAAAAACAAGACTGCAAATGGTAGGTAATTTGTTCTGTGCCTTTGTTTATCTAATGCTACCCTTTTAGGATGGCTCAATACCATTTCAATAAAACAAAAGAAAATGATGCCCACTGACTTTTGATGAGGTTGTGATGTGGCATACTTTGAGGGTGCTTGCATTTTATCATTTTATTTTTTCTTTTACTTAATAGCTATTCATAGTTCAAACATAAAGTATTTCATTTAATTAGAGAAAGACACTAGATGTTATTTTACTTACTGTCCTCAATACTATATTGAACCAACCTAAAACCATGACAATACATAAACAAAGAATACAGCAGATTACTTAAGGTTCAAAGTCTTATTATTACCATTGCTTTGTCAAAATAAAATACTATTGAAAAAAGTTAAAATACAACTAAAAAGACAATTAGACAGCTTGACAAAATCCAGTATAAAATATCTTAAAAGTACAACCACTAGTCCCTTCCAGCATACACATCCAATGATTAAGTTACTGATTTCGTGTATACAAAATGCAAAAATGATAACTCAACTTTGATGCACTGTGTTACTTTCTCATCTTGGTGGCTTGTAAAATGTCATCTTCAACAAGATCGAACATAACGTAATCCCTTCTGAAAACCCTGGGGGAATTATGTAACATAAGTAATTCAGGAAAGTGTCAAAGTTTTATTTCTTCTACCCCTAGGCAGGTTCAAAACTATTCTTAAAAATTCCTCACTATCACCAAAGCTTAATTGTGACTGAAGAGTTTTAGAAAATCCTACCTGTCTTTCGGTTCCAGGCAAGCGTTTTCCATTTGAAACTGTATCTCTGACTCTACTGTAGTTTCTATAGTGACAATTGTGTCTGAGTTTCATGGTGGGAAGATCCTCGGTATATTCAATAGAACGGAAGTGGTTTCACTGTGCCAAGGCTCTTTGGGCTGACAGAGTCCTGTGATGTTAAAGAGATAGATTCTCTCTGAAAAGAGTATTCCTAATTTTATCTTTTTGGAAATGAGTACAATTATAGCAAATTAGAAAAAAAAAATGTTTGCAATAGATTATAGCAAATTAGAAAAAGAAAAAAGTTTACAATAGATGTGTTTGAATGCAAGTTTATATGCTTCTCTTGGAGGAATAAACGCCTCCCTGCCAGGAAAAGACAAAAAAATCTGTAAATTCCACATACAGATAACATATGATGAAATTAACAAGGCAAAAGAATGCAAGGATACTATGAAAATTATTTTAACCTAAGCAATCTTCTTTATGTCTCCCATAGTATATATATATAACAGAATTTGAGAAACAAAAGGTTGGAAGCTATCTTCTAAATTATCTAATCTGCTATTAATAAATACACAGTTCAGCAAAGAGAACTATGGTTTTTCCAGCAGTCATGTATGGATGTGAGAGCTGGACTACAAAGCAAGCTGAGTGCTGAAGAATTGATGCTTTTGAACTGTGGTATTGGAAAAGACTCTTGAGAGCCCCTTGGACTGCAAGGAGATTCAAGCAGTTCATCCTAAAGGAAATCAATCCTGAATATTCACTGGAAGGACTGATGCTGAAGCTGAAACTCCAATACTTCGGTCACCTAACTTGAAGAACTGACTCGTTGTAAAAGACCCTGATGCTGGGAAAGATTGAAGGCAGGAGGAGAAGGGAATGACAGAGGACGAGATGATTGGATGGCATCACTGACCGATGGACATGAGTTTGAGTAAACTCTGGGAGTTGGTGATAGACAGGGAGGCCTGGCGTGGTGCAGTTCATGGGGTCACAAAGAATCAAACACAACTGAGCAACTGAACTAAACTGAATTGAGTCTTCTTAAAATTCAAAAGATATATTGATTCAATATAATCTTCTCAAAAACAGACGAAATTAATGAAAACACAGAAGAGTCCATATTCTGTAATTTTAAAAATATATATTATTTCAAGATTCCAGAATCCCTGAGTTCAACCTCTGACTCTGTGACCTTGGCGTAAGCCCATGTACCTCGGTTTTGTCAGGAGTAAAGTGCGGGGACTTCCCTGGTGGTCTAGTGGTTAAGACTCCACGCTCTCAATGCAGGGCATTCAAGTTTAATTCCTAGTTAGGAAAGTAACATCCCACATGCTGTGGGGTGTCACCAAAAAGTTTAAAAAATATATATTTTTTCAGAAAAGGAGTAAAATGGGAATAGTAAGTACTTACTTCATGGCATTGTAGGGAAATTAAATGCCTTAATTTAATACATATAATGGACTCTGGGAGATACTGAAAGATAGAGAAGCCTGTCCATGGCTGCAGTCCATGGGGTCACAGTCAGCCGCAACAATGGACTTATGATAGTGCTAGGTATAAACCTTCACCAAAGGTTATATACTGTTGTCACCTGGAAAATGGTTGAAGTTAGTTTTCTATGTACTGATTACAATACTTTTGGAAACCAAATTTAAACAAATTATTCTCTTAGTGATGCAACAGAATTACCAGTAAGGTAGCAATGTTTTAATTATGAATAAATGTAGATTTTTAAACGTTTCCAATATTAATAATGAGTACACATTTTTAAAATGAGAGCACCTTCTTGTTTGCCCTGAAAATGAAGATTTGAGTAATGCCTCAGGTCAAAGGAACTATAACAGCATTGTATTATCTACTGTTGAGTACTCAGGAGTGATTGGAGTCCCATTAGCAGATCTGAATAAAGTGTAAAAGAAATTCCTCTCTAAATATATGTGAAACCATCCTGATGACCTAGTTTTTAATTAAAATTTTACTAGATATGTAAACTCTGGGAGATCAAAAGCACAGCTTCACAACTGAAACAAACCCATGTTTGATATACTTACAATATCTGAAAATCTAAAATACTCTGACAGTGAGCCATCAACAGGGAAAAGTAACTAGTAAGCAAACTATATAAAGGGAATCAACCGTCAACGTGGTTTTGCTGAAACACTGTACTTAATCCCAGATAATTTAAGAAGGAGCTTCCCGAGCAGTCAAGACTCTACCTGCCAGTGCAAGAAGCCTAAGAGATACAGGTTTAATCCCAGCGTCGGGAAGATACCTGGAGAAGAAAATGGCAATCTGCTCCAGTAATCTTGCCTGGGAAGTCCCATGGACAGAGGAGCCTGGAGGGTCACAGTCCATGGGGTTGCGAAGAGTCGGACATGGCTGAGTGACTGAGCACACACTCATATAGGTCATTACAGAGGACTGAACTGAGTTCCCTGTGCTCTTCAGCAGATCCTTCTTAGTTATCTATGCTATATAGAGTAATGTGTATATGCCAACTAAGAATAGATAAGTGTGTATGTATAACTGACTCACTTGGCTGTACAGCAGAAACTAACACAACATTGTAAATCAGCTACACACCAAGAAGTTCATTTAATTTAAAATTTAATTAATTTTAAAAAAGCAGTTTGGCTTTATGCTCAACTCAAGTCTTCCTGAGGAAGAATAAATGCTACACACAAATATATCTTACAAACCCTAATCAAAAAAAAAAAATATATATATATATATATAGCCATACTCTCTACCCAACATCCCTACCAAAAAAAAAAAGTACAAAAACAAAATTATTTCACTATAGCTACTAGCAAGCCTGCACATTACAATAATGTAATTCAAGCATAAACGTATAGAGATCACTTCTCTTTCAACTGAAGTCTAGAAAGACTGTTGGCAGTCAAAATATTTATTTAACTCAAGAGTTCTCTGAGTAATTTCTTTTCCTTTCAGACCTATTTTTCTAAGTGAGCCTAATTCAAACTTACGAACATGTCCTGGATATGATATTTTTGACGTCATTCCAAGTTTCTGTTTCCTTGTCAGTAATCCAGTTCCCCTGTACCCGGTCACATCTGCCATTATTTTGAATGAGGGTGAGTGTAGCGTGCTGACAAGAAGCCTGGACCCCAGGCCCGTGGAGGAGTGTGTCCCGGCTCTGTCACGGAGCCAGTGCGTGGCTTGGGCCCATCACTTGGCTTTCTGCGCTGGTGTCCTTTTCTGTAGAGGAAGAGTAATACTATTTCTCCCACAGGGATGTTGGAAGGATTGTGTGAACTCAGCTAAACAAACTAATATTTATAAGTGCTTAGCAGAGTAACTGGGAATGTCACATGGCTCAGACGGTAAGGAAACTGCCTGCAATGCAGGAGACCTGCCTTCGATTCCTGGGTCACGAGGATCCCCTGCAGAAGGAAATGGCAGCCCACTCCAGTCTTCTCGCCTGAAGAGGCCCATGGACAGAGGAGCCTGGCGGCCTACAGTCCACGGGATCGCAAAGAGTCGGACATGGCTGAGCACACGTGTGCACGTACACACACACACCAGAGTAGCTGGCCCACCAGTCAACATTTTTAACTCAACGGCAGCCACTAGAAAAGATGGGGGCAGGGGTGTAAGGAAACTGCGACCCAGGACACTGGTCCACCTGGGCGACAACGTTGAAAAAGCTCTCCCTTTCTCGGAGAAAGAGGCCAAAGAAGTAGGGAAATCCTGCATCGTCACAGGTCCTAGGCCTCAGAAGGGAGAAGCATTTTATACACGATGAGAGAAAAGAGAAAGTCGGAAGGGTGTTTTTCCTCTTTCCCTGTAGAGCTCTAGGGAAGAATAACCAACGTGTCTGCTGTTATTCCACAACATAAAGGAGCCATCGCCAAGCCTGGAGAAAGCTTAATTTAAGGCTCCTGGGTCATACTTGGCCCTCATGTTGTGTGTCCGTGACCCTGAAATTCCTGCTAATATCTCTCAGGGGTGGAGTGTTGATCACTGGGTCTGGTTGCAAAGCTTTGCAGATGAAGTTGAATTAGTTAATAGGGTAAAGGGACTGTGTAGACAAGGGCGATCGATCATGTATACACACCCTACCATTTAATGAACGTGCAATTGTTTACTTAGCCGTTTTCCTATTATTCAATGGAAAAATAAGGTGATGGGATCATTATTGTGACATAACCAAAGAATTAGATAAGCAGAGACCAAGAAGCACACAGTTCTATCTGGGAGAACAAAAGACAGCTTTAAAGAGGTGGTGTCCTGTTAGCTGGTTCTGAAAGATAGCGAGGACTTCATGTGTAGACTAGAGAGGCAAGGGCGGTGCATGCAAAGGAAAGAGCTTGAACAAAGGTATCAACGCTTACAAGCACATGAACATTCTAGTAACGTCAAGTGATGTCAAGGAACAAGTACACCCAGACCTCGGAGTGAGTGGTGGTGAGGATGGGGCCCGAAGGAAGCACAAGGGCAGATGGCAAAGAGACCCGCAAACCATTCTAGGGAGCCCAGAGTCCATCCCGTGGGGAAGTGGACGAGAGCCACATTTTAGAAACACATTGCACAGCGGAAAACACACTGCTTGTAGCATCGAGGGACCCATTTCTCCTGAGGCCAGTGTCCCCATATGTGAAATTAAACTTCAAGAAGTAACTTTGAGGATTAAGTAATCTGAATTAATAGGTTCTCAGCAAATGATACTTGGCTACAAGCATTGGCTACAAGTGCAGAGACTGTTTTAATGGAGGAAGAAGATAAAAACTGTGTTCTAGAAATAGATAGCAAGACTCCAGGCAGGAGATGGTGAATGATTAAACTAGGAAAATGGTGACAGGGAAACACATAATCAAAGGGTTCAAACTATGTCAGGACTAAAAGACAGGCCCTGATAACCAGCTGGATGTGAGTAGTGGGAACAATGGAAAGATGGAAACGACATCATGAAATGTCACTCAAATGACTAGTGAATGAGAATAGGAAAAAAGCAAGAACAGAAACAGAAGGAAATTCTAAAGAAAAAAAAGTGCCTTGAAACCTTGAACAAAACTACAACCGTGTCTCCTTAGGCTCTATTAGATGGAAAGTAAAGTTGCAATTGGGTAAACTTGATCAATATTAGTAACACAGAAAACTGAGGCACTAATACACTTTTCTATCCACAGTTTCAGGATGAAAGAATGAACAAGGGCAGTAATGTACCTGAAATTTTTCATATTTTTGACTTTTAGATTTGAGGTAAAGTAAAAATGAATGTCAAACATCTCAAGAATGGCTTGCAAGATCAATGCTTCTCAATTTAATCTTCCATTCACATACTCCTTAGCTGCTGCTGCTGCGTCGCTTCAGTCGTGTCCGACCCCATAGACCGCAGCCCACCAGGCTCCCCCGTCCCTGGGATTCTCCAGGCAAGAACACTGGAGTGGGTTGCCATTTCCTTTTCCAAGGCGTGAAAGTGAAGTCACTCAGTCATGTCCAACTCTTAGCGACCCCATGGACTGCAGCCCACCAGGCTCCTCTGTTTGTGGGATTTTCCAGGTGAGAGTGCTGGAGTGGGGTGCCATCACCTTCTCCATACCCCTTGGGGAAGGTGTTCAATGTAGTTGCATGAGTATGGTGGTGGTTCAGTGGCAAAGCATCTGCCTGCAATGCAGGAGACTCAGGCTCCATCCCTGGGTCAGGAAAATCCTGTGAAGAAGGAAATGGCAACCCACTCCAGTATTCTTGCCTGGAGAATCCCATGGACAGAGAAGCCTGGCAGGCTACAGTCCATGAGGTTTCAAGAGTCAGATACCACTTGGGGGCTAAACCACCACCAGCATGAGTGTGGCGAGAATACACACATATATATATACACGAAAACACATAAATATACGCAGACACATAACCTATATATAGACTATATATACAGACTATATATATTTGTGATATGTGTATATGTAACCTATGTATGAATTTCATGAGCATGGCAAAAAAAAAAACTACTATGAATAGATAGATGGATCCATACATACATATACATACTAAGTTGGACACGACTTAGTGGCTGAATAATAATATATGTGTACATGTGTGTATATATAAACTATATACATTAAATTATATAAATGCATAAACCCACATCAGGTTATGTAAATAATTAAACCACATATATTAAAAATTGCATCAGCTCGAGGCCAGGGGTAAAGACTTTCTTACTTCTGTCCCTCTGTGACTGCAGAAAAGGAGGAGGAAGCCAGACTCCGGAGGCTGTCCTGAGCATCTTGAAGCTGCTCCTCTAGAGCAGCTGTGTCCTTTACACAAGGGAAGTTCTCCCCTTGTATCCTAATTGAGCATGAAATCTGACTCACCAGCCCAAGTCTTATTGGAGCCGGCCAACAGAGCAGCTGCCTGTGAAACCCCTTGAATAACCCTCATCCAGTGACTGAAATTGACATGGGGCAAAACAGGGGGCCCCTGTTAACCTGGCAGATGCTACAAGGACCCGAGTCACCCTGATTCTTACCACGCACTGTGCCGAATTGCCCGAGTTTGTTTGTCCTCTCAGCTTCTCAGAGGCCAAAAGTAGAGCAAGAGCCCAGATATTTTTATCAGGACGGTAGCTCTAGTGACATCATATTGGCAAGGTGAGTTATCCTTTTTACAGACTAACTCATCCCATTAGCGACGAGAAAGCACGCTACTCATGAAGAGGTTAGTCTGGAGAGAGTGTGATCTGCTGAAAGTGTAAAGATTGGCATCTCACTAAACCACCTGCGGTTAGTGTCTATCCTGGCAGGCCCCCACCAGGCTCTAGGTAAACATTCTATACTGAAGGCAGAATCCTACAGTGCTTAAAACTGCAGGCTTTGGATCAGACAGTCTAGATTCAAGTCTCACAATTATTTCTGGGTGATGCTGAGCAAGTTCCTTAACCTCTCTAAGCTTCAGCTTTCTCAGCAGAGGTTGCATATTATTTTTAACGCATGGGATTGTTGTGAGTTCGTTAATACAGTGAATATAAACTGCCTACTATATAGAAAGAACTCACCAATGTAAGATGTTAATACTAGATGGCATGTTGTGTTTTTTTTTTGTTTTTTTTTTCATCAAAATTGTCGCAAAGTCAAGATTGGTTTTACAAATTCAGAGGGACAAAAGCAAGTGGCCTCATGCAAAACTATCTCCCCTGCTGACATAAATTTGCAAAATTAGCAGTTCCTACATTTTATGTTTTGAAAACATTTTATTATTAAGAACTTATTCACACAATATAAATCTCTCTTCTGAAAACCCCAGATAAAAGAAATGAGTTCATTTTTATTCTAGACTGTAAAAAAAAAAAAAATTTCATTCCCATACATGCTACCTTGTTCAAGAGGAAAAGCTTGGACTTGGAGGAAATGGGCTACCGCATTTCTCAGGATGTCTAATGAAATTTATTGATTCATATTCCCTTCTGATCACTAATTGGAGTTAATGGAACTTAATGACCCAGCTCCTCTCCAAACTACTTATTGAGATAGGGACACCCTAAGAAGTTGCAGATGGTGACTGCAGCCATGAAATTAAAAGACCCTTACTCCTTGGAAGAAAAGTTATGACCAACTTAGACAGCATATTAAAAATCAGAGACATTACTTTGCCAGCAAAGATCCATCTAGTCAAAGCTATGGTTTTTCCAGTAGTCAAGTATGGATGTGAGAGTTGGACTATAAAGAAAGTGAGCACCGAAGAACTGATGCTTTTGAACTGTGGTGTTGGAGAAGACTCTTGAGAGCCCCTTGGACTGCAAGGAAATCCAACCAGTCCATCCTAAAGGAAATTAGTCCTTGGTGTTCATTGGAAGGACTAACGCTGAAGCTGAAATTCCAATACTTTGGCCACCTGACTTGAAGAACTGACTCATTGGAAAAGACCCTGATGCTGGGGAAGATTGAAGGCAAGAGGAGAAGGGGACGACAGAAGTTGAGATAGTTGGGTGGCATCACTGATTCAGTGGACATGAGTTTGAGCCAGCTCCGAGAGCTGGGGATGGACAGGGAAGCCTGGTGGGCTGCTGTCCATGGAGTCGCAGAGTCAGACATGACTGAGTGACTGAACGAAGTGAAGAAGTTGTGGGTGCTTATCCATACACCCCGGTAAGATACTGAATATTCATGTCCTGAAGACCAGAATTACTAGGAATAGAGAATTCTGGTGAGTATTCTTGGATACAGGAAAGCCTATTTTTTCAGTAATCATTGTACTGAAAAATATTCCCACCTGCTTGACACACAGATATGGACATATATCTTGATGGTGCTCCATAAACCTTAGGGCCCTTAGGAAGATCAGCGAACATCTAGTCCAGTCTCTCATTTGGAGATAAAGAATCAGAGGCACAGGATGGTTAAGTAACTGTTTAAGTTCCCACAGCCACTTCATAGCAAGGTAGAGTTTTAACTCAAATTTCCTGAG
This sequence comes from Oreotragus oreotragus, assembly GCA_006410675.1. Lineage (NCBI taxonomy): Eukaryota > Metazoa > Chordata > Mammalia > Artiodactyla > Bovidae > Oreotragus > Oreotragus oreotragus. Next base: position 207,805 of record SJYX01010369.1, read on the forward strand.
GCTCCTTACATTGCGTTTTTGTTTTGATTTTTTTTTTCAGACTAGACTTTTTTTTTTCAGACTAGTGCTTAAAATAACATGAGGTTTTATTGTTAGTTTGGTTTTTGGGAGGTGGCTGGCTATTGTTGTTTGTTTGGGGTGGAGGTGGGGGCAGAAGGGCCACATCATATGGCATGTGGGATCTTAGTTCCCCAACCACAGGTAGAACCCATGCCCCCAGCACTGGAAGTGCAGAGTCTTAACCACCAACCCACCAGGAATGTCCCTTGATTTTTCTTTAAAGATTCCTGCTGTTGAAGTCTCTGGTCCTCAATCAGGGATTTGAATTATGAGCATCTGGGAATGCAGGGCAGACTTGGCAGGGGATTGAACAGTCGGAAATGCCCAGGTCACATCCTCACACTAACGCCCTAGTGGGTCTCTGAGAGCCACTTCTGTCTTGGTCTCTGCCTCCTCGAAGTGCAAATTAGAGAATAGGAAGGGGGATCGGGTGACGTGAAGAACTGGGGTAGTGAGTTTCTCATTAAGTCAGCTGGTCCCCAGTGGTGACATACTAACGACCCATAGGAGTTGCTGCACTCCTAATTCCTTCTCTTGTTCTGTTTTATTTGCAGTTTGTTTCCATCGAGTCCAACTCTTTGCAAGCCCAAGGATTGTAGCCTGCCAGTCTCCTGCGTTCATGAGAGTTTTTTTCTGGCAAGAATACTAGAGTGGGTTGCCATCTTCCCCTCCAGGGGATCTTCCTGACCCAGGGATCGAACCTGCATCTCCTGCATTATTTACCACTGAGCCACAGGGGAAGCCTCATTTTCCTGGGACCATGTGTTTGGAGAAAAATTTTTTCTGCCAGCAGATGTTTCCGTATCTTAACTGCTTTGTCCTCAGAGAGGTCCTCATTCACCAGGGCTCCAGAGGATGTCCTAGGGGCAGAAGCTGTGGGCTCTGTAGCCGTGGGGACATAGGAGCAGCCTCTCATCAGCAGAGCCTCTTCTGCTCAGCCACACGCTGTCCCTTCATTTTTCCTGAGCACAGTCTCAGTAGGTCACCCATAGATATCGAGCTCTCACGGTCACCAATGTCACTTTGTCCCCCTCCCGCCCAAGCCTATTACCACCTTTCTGTCATGAGCCAAAGAGAAAAATAAATTATAGTTGCTCTCGCCTTCCCAACAGCATGACGGGCTGGCCTGCTTGGGAAACTGCCTAACTCAAAGAATGGGCTCAGTGAGGAGCAAGTGTGCAGAGGTAAGAATGGAGAATGGCCTTGGCGTGTGTTACAGATGGGAACCCCCGTGATGCCATCATGTGGCACACAAAGCAGCGACCAGCTAATGGTTTCCATGAGAAGTACACACACACACACTCTACTTCACGTAGGCTTACCAGGATCAGGTTTGTTTAACACCAGTTGCTTTTCATGGACAGACCTGGAGGGCCTGATGCTGAGTGAAAAATAGTCGGACAGAGGAAGATAAAGATCAGATGATATCACTTAGATGTAGGATCTAAAAAATGCAACAAAGGAATAAATAAAACCAAAAGGGAACAGACTTACGGATATAGAGAACAAACTAATTGTTACCCGCAGAGGGAGGGTAACATGGAGGGAGGGGAAGGTACAAACTATTGGGTGTAAGACAGGCTCAAGCAGGTATATACAACATGAGGAAGACAGAAGCAGAAGGCAGAAGCTGAGGTCTCTGTAGCCGTGGAGACATAGGAGCAGCCTCTCATTACATTTTTGCAACATTTTTGCAACAACTGTAAATGGAGTATAACCTCTAAAATAGTATAAAAATAAAATTGTTTTTAAATTGTTTGCTCTTCATCCCTTAAAACAGAGATTAACAACAATATGGCGTGATACGATCAACATTATCTCGTATGGATAAATATTAAAGGATTACTTCCAAAATTTAAGACATTTCTCGTATTATTGGTTATGTGTCCTTACAAGTAAACACAACTTTTTTCATACACACCAGCTAAGAAACATATTCAGGCTTAGGGCCATCTATATGCATACTCTATTTTTCAAATGCGTGCCCTCAGGAAATTCTCCTAGCCCTTTTGAGTAACTTATCCATAAAATTCCTTTTGCTTTTCTTGTCATTCATTAACAAGCTTCATAAGTGGAGTGACAGTCCTCCTAAATTAAGTACTGTATACTTCAGGCTAATTTTATGTTTTTTATCACAATAGCAGCGCAGTATTAGCAGCCTATTATTTTGTCAGCTTTCTCATTTAGCAAAGCAGCTTCAATTTATTAACAGTGAGGAGTGTGCATGAATCAATACGTTTCATTGGGCAATGTGTCATTTGTTAATCGGATATTGATGAGATTATTGACGCAGAGCTAATTAATCTCCAGCCCAGTGCTAGCCTTCATATGTTTCCTTAATTATGTCCTTCATCTTGGTCTCCTGGCTTGAGCACCCAGACGCGGAGCTGTAGACAGTGAGTGAGGCAAGCTGTCAGAGGTTCTTTTCACACATTTACAATCCCTTGGCAGTGAAATTATTTTCTGAGTTGTAAATAGGTATCAAAGAGATATTTAATAACATTTGGCAGCAGATTGATATTGATTGGTGTGGACTGGCTTCAGATCCAGCAGCCATAGAGTTTTGCCTCTGAAGAAGGCTATTAAAAAAGAAAATGCTTAATTAGTGATCTGCAATTGCATGAGTCAGTTGTCATCTGCCCTCTGGAATTTAAAAATTGCTCTCCTACGGACGTTGTTCCTATACCCTTGGTTCAATATTTCAGATAATTTTGTTTTCTTTTTCACTTTAACTGTTTATTGTCACCTTTCTTAGCCGTGGACAGCATACACGGGGATAGAAAATTCAGAGAGACCCAAACCCCTTGTAGTTTCAAAGACTTAATTCAGCCATAATTAATTACACTGCCTGCACCTGTGTGTCCAAGAGTCTAGACAGAAACCCTCTCCCACATCAAGGCTCTGGCTATTCTGTACCTTTTATAATTGTAATTTTTTTTAACCTTTTCCCTTTTCTAGAATTCCTTCTCTCTAGACTGCATTTACTCAACCTGTATACTTGGCAAACTCTTAGATGTTGTTTGAGACTCTCTTCAAACATCAAGTCCTTGTTGATGTCATTCTCCAGGTGGATAGAGATTTCTTCCTACATGCCTTCTGCCATCATTGTGTGAACACGGTAATCATATTACTCATGATATTACTGTATGTGTAGGCTTTTGTGTATCTCATACTTGCTTATTGATGGCCGAAAATCGATGGACAAATGGTCAATAACCCCAATGGGCTACGACCATTGTTGTCTTCTCCTGAGGCAGTTGCATCCCTCAACCCAGCCAACCACAGTCTGAGGTCTAAAATAATGCATAGGTCCTCCCGTTGCTCCGTGCTCAGCCTCATTCCTTCCCTTTGCTGATCCTGACCCCTTTATAATTGGCAGATTCTCTGTGCCCATCTGGTATGCTGACCTCACTATTCTTCCAGACACTTTCCTTTCATCAAGATGTATTACCAACTGGTTAATTCCCTCTCTTAAAAAAAAATGTGACTATCAGAAACTCCTAGTTTTCCTTTTACAGGGAGTAGGCAGAGAATATAAAACATAAAGGAAGAAACATATTCATGAAACGCCATCTAGATGTTCACTGTGGTTCATCTGGACCCCAGCAAGGACAACAGATCTGTCTAGCCAGAATCATCTCTGTAATTCCAATGATGACAAAGTCAGAGACCGAACTCAAAGGAAAAAACAATCACAGATCTATTGTCTCCAAGACTTTCCCAAACCGCAGTGAGATAATCACCACAAATGACCTACGAACTTACCTGTGGGTTACTGACTGAAGATCTAGAAGCAAGGCTGCCATCTATTCTCAGCTAACACTATGCAGAGGACACGCAGAAATAGTTGATAATTATCTGGTAAATCTAGAAATGGTACATAGTAGAGATGTATCTAAGTCAAATCACAACCTTTCTATTTACTATAATAGAGAAGAAAATATGATTTTATGCTGTGACTCATACACCCAAGTAAGTAGAGGGAAATAGAGTTTAAATAATATAATCAAATATTAAACCAAATCTAGATATACACACTAAAGACCACCTGTTTCATTTTGATGTTCAAATATAAAAATAATACTGAAAAAACATTTACAGATTTAATCTTTACCTAAAAGCATTGAGGACTTCCCTGGTGCCTCAGCTGGTAAAGAATCCGCCTGCAATGCTGGAGACCTAGTTTCAATCCCTGAGTTGGGAAGATCCTCAGGAGAAGGGAAAGGCTACCCACTCCAGCATCCTGGCCTGGAGATTTCCATGGACTGCATAGTTCAAGGGGTGCAAAGAGTCGGACACGACTGAGCGACTTTCATTTACTTTAAAAGCATTGATGTAGTAGCACAAAACAAGCACAAAACAAAGAAGAGAAAAAAACATATTGTGGATAATAGGAGTTTAGTTGGCAGTTGCAATATATGGACTAAGCTGATTAAGAATGGACTAGGTAAAAAAAAAAAAAAAAAAAAAAGAATGGACTAGGTAATTTTTACAGACCAAATAACTCATGAAAAACTCTTGGAAAGTCTTCTTCATTGAAAAATGAAGAATAATTTTTCATTAAACCAATCCTAGATATGAATATAAGTGAAGACAAAGAATGGTAAGATTTACTTGGATCAGCATTGTTCAATGGAAACAAAATGCAACTTTAAATTTTCTAATCGTCACTTCTTTTAAAAGTAAAAAGAAATAGGTCATAGGTCAGAATTATTTTAATAATGTATTTAATTTACCAAATATTTCCAAAGCATTATTTCAGAATGTAACAAGTATTAAAAAAAATAGCAAACTATGTAATTTCTTATTTTGTACAAAAGTCTTCAAAATCACATTTTAATTTTCATAGAAAATTCTTGAACAATATTTAGATTTCATCACATTTATGGTTGAAAAGTCACATTGTTACAAACATTCTTAATAGTTTTCCAATAACTGAATCAACCATCCCCCCATCCCCAGCCAAAAATAGGTTGTTTTTAAAATAATGTTTGTATTCACATTAACAAAACTGGCTGGTTCATCTCATTTAAAAGACTTATTTGACTTCATCCAAAAGCACATCAATTTCAAAATTATGTCTATACAAGTTAAGTAAACCCACTAATGCTTGTGCCAACTCAGTATTACTAACATTGAATTCAAAAGCATAGTATAGAAACTGAAAAGAAACTTTGTCAATATTAACAAAGCTTCCTTCAAATTTTTTATAATTTCAAGAGCCCATGTACATAATGCTGTTGATTACAGTTAAAATATTCTGCATGTTGATTCTTGTATGATCATTATTATTGATCGTAAAGTCATTATTATTGATTTCAACATAAATTCTTACAGCCACCTACCAAAGTCACAAATAAGATTTCCTTTCTTTGGAGCTTCAAATTTGGCTCATTTATATGCTGTGTGTTTTTGAAGAGAAATTATAAATCACATTGTTGTTTTTGCCTTTGATTATTGAACATTGAATATATTGAGCATTCTTTAAGTTGGAGTTAACAGCACAGTAAACCTTTATAAAACTCTTCTATGATCCCACCAGTGAGCAATGACAAGAACATAGATCATCAAATTCTTTTCTTTTATTTATTTCAACATTTCTATAAGATGGTGGTGATTAATGTCATTTGCACATCTCTGTGGAATGATTTTAATAACCATATCCACAGTATTTTTCATAGAATCTGCTTCAGAAAACCCTGCACAAATATTTCCAATCTGTATTATACAGTGGAACAAAGAAGAGAAGCATCAGTCTTTTGTTGCAAAATTTCAGCAAAACTTGATTTGCTATCTAACATAACTGGAACCGTGTCCATTATCCAAAAAACTAAAATTTGTATATCTAGATGAAATTCTTTGGTAGATGTAGGATGCAAAGATATTTGCACCGTCAGTCCAATTTTTTAAGCCATGAATTGGCAACATTTCTTCATAAATTTCAAAGTCCTTTGAGAAAAAAAATGTATCCAAGGCACTGAGAGGACAGTGTCTTATATCTTGCAATTCATCTAAAGCTTAAAAATAGTATTTGAAATTTATAAAATTTTGAATACGTTGACCTCTGATATTGTTAGTAAGGTCTTTTATTCTACAGGCAAATATATGGTAGCTTAACCAAAGATTTTTTACTTTGTATGAAATATTGTTTAGTCTAATTCTCATAATTTTCTCACAAAATTGCCAGAACTGAAATGCCTTTTATCATCTCTCCAGCTAAAAAATGGAGGTTTTCTGTGTATGTTTGTGTGTGTGTGTGTGTGTGTAAGAATTCACACTCTTGAAACTAGTCAGTTTTACAAGCTCAGATTCTATTAGAAATCGCTTAAAAATAGTTTTTTTGGACATTCAGTTTTGCTTTCAGGCATCTCATTTCATTGATTCCTTTTGACTGTTGAGAGGAAACTTCTTATCAAATTCAATATGATTTCCAGAAAGTATCTCCTTACACTGTCAACTTGATCATCTTAAAACTTTGTGTCCACGTTAAATAAACCATCTTCTCTGCTATGCTCTGCTGCAGTAAATTGCTTTGGCCATTCTTAATGAAATTTTGATGCCTTCTTCTGTTCTCTCGTTTCATTTACTGTTCCAGTTCTCGTAGCTCCACTCAATTCTGCATCTATGGCATGTCTTTGTCTTGAATCTTTTAATGTGCCCATACTTACCTTTTAACTATGAACGCTTAGTCGCCCAGTCGTGTCCAATTCTTGCGACCCCATAGACCGTAACCCTCCAGGCTCCTGTGTCCATGGGATTTTCCTGGCAAGAATACTGGAGTGGGTTGCCATTTCCTTCTCCAGGGGATCTTCCCAGCCCAGAGACTGAACCTGTGACTCCTGCGTCTCCTGCATTGCAAGCAGATTCTTTATCGACTGAGCTACAAGGGAAGCCCAACTTTTAACTATAATATCTTTTATTAAAAGATAATTAAAATAATAAGTACATTGATATGATTATCAGTTAAAATGTACATCATTATCACTGTAATTCATGCACTCTTCATAAAATAGTCAAATATATACATTGCAGTGTTATTTTGGTAAATTAAAAAATATTTCAAATTAAGTCAATCCATTTACACCAACTAGATCAATAATGTATTTCTGTGTTATACTAGCAACAATACATATGCCCAAAACGTGCTTTAGAATACAACAGTGATATCTCTCACAATTCAACAACTAAAGAGAAATATAGTCTTACCAAAAAAAAATGAAGTTGTGTTTAGCGGAAAATACTGTATACTGCTTCAGATTTTTTAATTAAGTTAAAATCAGCCAAAATAAATTAAATAAATACATTTAAAATTATAAATAATTAAATTAAATAAAACTTAAACTCATTCATGCTTGTCACATTGCAGGTACTCAATACTCACAGGTGCATCCAAGTGAGAAGGAGGAAGGGGAGAAGAAAGGAAGGAGGGGAGGAAGGGAAGAAGGGCAGGAAGGCTTAAACACCAAGAGGAGTTAAGTTAAAGCAAATGCCTGCACTCAAATGCACATGTGAATTAGGTTTAGAATATGTAATAATGTCCTATCTCAAACAGCCATAATTTTTGTTACCAAGTTAAAAATAATTGTTCACAGTTTTTAAATTATTCATATAACACCAGGAGCTAACCAGTTATAATATCAATATCTTGAACACTGTCAATTTTCCCACAAAATGCACATTTTATTTTATTTTTTACTTGTTGGCCACACTCCATGCCTAAGGTAGGGGACCTTAGTTCCCCAACCAGGGATCAAACTCATGTCCCCTGCATTGGAAGGCAGAGTCTCAACCACTGGACTGCCAGGGAATTCTCACAAAGTGTGCCTTTTAAACCTTCATGAAAGTTGCTGCTGCTGCTGCTGCTGCTGCTGCTGCTAAGTCGCTTCAGTCCTGTCCAACTCTGTGTGATCCCATAGACCACAGCCCACCAGGCTCCCCTGTCCCTGGGATTCTCCAGGCAAGAACACTGGAGTGGGTTGCCATTTCCTTTTCCATGAAAGTTGCTAAATCTTAACAACTAGATCTAACAGACAATGGTAATTGGTAATCCCATCAATTGATCCAATTCTTTAGGAAGTCTCACAGGAAGCTCCATATAATGTGTCCAAAGTGTAAGCCATTAATCACTCCCTCATCTTCAAATCACCCTATTCCTCTTCATGCGTGCTTTTTACTGAGTATCTAGCATAGGATGCATATTAGGACTCAGTAAGTAGTGGTAGAATAATTAAACATACGAACTTAATAGCATTCATAAGCTGAAGTTCTTAAGTGGTTCTGTAAGTTGATAAACTCAAATTTTATATAAAGTCTTAAGTATATACAAGAAGTAACAGCCTGTCATCTCAAATTTATAATGGAGAGGAAGGAAGCAGACTATAAAAATAAACTCCATAGTAAACCAAGCTATCTGACATCAACAATTGCATACCACACTGTAACAGCAAGCCAATCAGATAGAGCTTTCAAACATCATTTATCTTGGACTATAAATTGCTAGAAAAATCAGATCATCATTTACTTTTTACGTTTAGAGTGTTTTACAGCTCAGTTGAGGAATAACTAAGAAGGGACCCATGATTTCTGTGTTTGAGGTAATCAGCAGTGCTTGTTTAAATTTGTCTTAAAGTTTATAAACAAAGACTTGATATTGACTTGACACAAACCTTCTCAATAAGGTGTGTATAAGATACAATAAAAGAAGAAAATAATAGTGTTTCTTTTGAGGGTAATGAAATCTTACCTTGTCTTTTATCCCCATTTCAAGCTACAGTCTGCAATCCATGAAATCAGTATGAGTCGATCTCAATGAAGTGAACCACAAGTTCCCTTTCTTTGGCACAGTAAATTTTCAGTGACTTCAATTGTATTTGGGCATTCAGTTCAGTTCAGTTCAGTCGCTCAGTCATGTCCGACTCTTTGTGACCCCATGAATTGCAACACGCCAGGCCTCCCTGTCCATCACCAACTCCCGGAGTTCACTCAGACTAACATCCATCGAGTCAGAGATGCCATCCAGCCATCTCATCCTCGGTCGTCCCCTTCTCCAGCCCCCAATCCCTCCCAGCAACAGAGTCTTTTCCAGTGAGTCAACTCTTCCCATGAGGTGGCCAAAGGACTGGAGTTTCAGCTTCAGCATCATTCCCTCCAAAGAAATCCCAGGGCTGATCTCCTTCAGAATGGACTGGTTGGATCTCCTTGTAGTCCAAGGGACTCTCAAGAGTCTTCTCCAACACCAAGTTCAAAAGCATCAATTCTTTGGCACTCAGCTTTCTTCACAGTCCAACTCTCTCATACATGACTACTGGAAAAACCATAGCCTTGACTAGACGGACCTTTGTTGGCAAAGTAATGTCTTTGCTTTTCAATATGTTATCTAGGTTGGTCATAACTTTTCTTCCAAGGAGTAAGCATCTTTTAATTTCATGGCTGCAGTCACTATCTGCAGTGATTTTGGAGCCCCCCAAAAATAAAGTCTGACACTGTTTCCACTGTTTCCTTATCTATTTCCGACAAAGTGATGGGACCAGATGCCATGATCTTCATTTTCTGAAAGTTGAGCTTTAAGCCAACTTTTTCACTCTTCTCTTTCACTTTCATCAAGAGGCTTTTTAGTTCCTCTTCATTTTCTGCCATAAGGGTGATGTCATCTGCATATCTGAGGTTATTGATATNTATCTATTTCCGACAAAGTGATGGGACCAGATGCCATGATATTCATTTTCTGAAAGTTGAGATTTAAGCCAACTTTTTCACTCTTCTCTTTCACTTTCATCAAGAGGCTTTTTAGTTCCTCTTCATTTTCTGCCATAAGGGTGATGTCATCTGCATATCTGAGGTTATTGATATTTCTCCCGGCAATCTTGATTCCAGCTTGTGCTTCTTCCAGCCCAGCGTTTCTCATGATGTATTCTGCATAGAAGTTAAATAAGCAGGGTGATAATATACAGCCTTGACATATTCCTTTTCCTATTTGGAACCAGTCTGTTGTTCCATGTCCAGTTCTAACTGTTGCTTCCTGACCTGCATACAGATTTCTCAAGAGGCAGGTCAGGTGGTCTGGTATTCCCATCTCTTTCAGAATTTTCCACAGTTTATTGTGATCCACTCAGTCAAAGGCTTTGGCATAGTCAATAAAGCAGAAATAGATGTTTTTCTGGAACTCTCTTGCTTTTTCTATGATCCAGCAGATGTTGGCAATTTGATCTCTGGTTCCTCTGCCTTTTCTAAAACCAGCTTGAACATCTGGAAGTTCACAGTTCACGTATTGCGGAAGCCTGGCTTGGAGAATTTGGGGCATTATTTTAGATCCCCCCTAAACTTTTGTGGGGTGAGTAGGACAGACGTACATAACCTCATCGGTCTAAAGAAGAAATGAAGGCAAGAGATTTCAGATGATCAGCTTAAGTCATAAAAGTAGATGGACGTGGATTTGAAGAACTCAGACCTCCTTTGTCCAAACCCACCACTCCCTCCCCTGAACTCTGCATACAGTGTAGTCTAATATTGACAGATTCAGTAGGAACACGGGGAGACGTCCTCATCCAAACTAAAGAGAGTTGAGGACAGAACGTAGACCTAGGGAAGAATACTGGCATTTTTGAGTTGCTCGGAAATAGAGCGCTAGAAGGTGAAAAAGCTGTTCTCAGAGAAAAATCCCAGACAGTTCCATTTGCTGGTAGCACCTTGGAACTTTTCAGCATTTAACAACACAGAAAAGGGGAGGAAAACATGACATGACCTAAATGAAATGGCTTCACTTAATGAATTTGGACAAGCCGTATTTCCTCAAAGCATTCCATTAACCGTGTTTTGTCCCTCCGCTTATGTAAAAATATCATATTATATAAGTGCCTGTGTTTGGACATGTAGATAATTAAAGTGGAGGTTTAATGTCCATTTGGCTTTACAAAGTTATGACATTTCCTATACAAAGTCAGGAGCTTGTTTCCTCCCTAATTCATTTGATAACTTGCATTGACGGTAATATGAGTTGTGTGTTTTAAGATATTATTTGTTTAGCCCAGAGGTAATGTAAATTCTGAAATTTAAAAGCTACAGCTCTAATGATCTGAATAATAACAGTCTAGATTTATACATGGTCAAGTTAATGCCTTTTATATTTTGTTTTCTCTATACTTTTGACGAGAGCATGAAAAAAAAATCCAAAGACCAGACCTCCAACACACAATTTTATGTATACAATGTCTGCCCTAGCGCCCCACGCGTTTCTTTCTTTCCTACCACCAAATCCATCCTGTCTATCCAGCGTTTGAAAGTAGTTTTCTATTTTACATTTTCTTAATTCTAATTAAACAAATCTTAATCTTGACTTTAATGGTTGCAATTATGATACTTCATTATGTTAAATGTTAGTTGCAACATAAGAATAAATTGTATAAACAGTTTAGCTGCAATTGCATGGTGTCTAACTGTACATTACTCATTAACAAGATGTGGGTAGCAGCAATTATAACATTTCCTCCTAATGTCCCCATTTATTGAGTCACAGCAGCAAGCCCCCTTTTCACAACACACACTGATTGACGATAGCAGCTTTTGTGCTCATGGAAAACAGGCACTATAACCCGCTGTGTGTCTCCAACTCAGATCGATGAAAGTACACATTAGCTCTTAGCCTCATAGGCCGGAGTTCTTGAAGGTCAAAATAGCCATCAGCATCACTGTAGGGTATAAAAATCATTTCACAAACTGTGAACAAAAACAACACAACTTGCTTTGCAGTTTGATTATTGTTTATAGATACAGCAAGCCAAGAATTAAAGCGTAGCCTTGGGGCAGCATAATTATTTACAGCTGAAGACTCATATCACTATTAGCGTTCCCCTAATTGCTTGAAGTTGTATCAATGTTAGTTGATTTAACACATTTTTTTATAACACGCATGGAAATTGTTTCCTCTGCATATGGAGTGTCAGTTTAACTGTTAGATGGTTTCTTAATTTATCAAGGTTTTTTTTTTTTCTTCTTCTTCTCCTTTTTCTTCTTCTTCTAACTGTTCATTTTTCTTTGAGGGAAGATTCTCTCTTAGCTGTACAGAAAGAAGAGCTGAAGCTGAACTTCCATTTACCTACAGTATCTTAAAGCTAGCAAGGCTGGAATGGTTTTGTTTTGCTATCATTAAAAATTGCATCCATAGAGCCGCAACATCTTCAATTAGAAAATGACTCAAACTTTCCTCTAGGTGGTTTGTACGCATCTTTTTTTCATGAATATCTAACCTGACCTTTGGATCAGCTTGAAGAGCAGAGCCATGTATCTCAAGAAAGTCTTTAAGAATATTGAAGTCGTGAAACTTTTCATATATTGTAAAATCTCAACATCTGAGTCAATCTGCCAAGTTTTTAAAAGACACGTGAGGAAAATAAAGCTAACTGTGCAGCTATAATATAGATGAAAACCTGCAGTATAGTGGAAGAAGAAAACGAAAACAGACGCATTCAGGTATATGGTTGTGGATGGAGTTTGGAGTTTGGAAAGCTTTAAAGGAAGTCCTTTTTTTTTTTTTAATGTTCTTCACCTGGATATTCTTTCTTTTCTGCAATATATTTTCTACCTATAGGTGGTGACACTTGTACTGTTCCCTTTCAACTGTTTCTTGATTGTGACTAGGAACAAATGAGCTGCTACAAGATAGGGACCACAGTGTCATAGGTTTTCAAGACCAGAAAAGATCTGAGCAACCAAGTAGTCAATCCCTACGTACAGCATCCTACAGCTGAGGGAACTAAGGCCCTAAAGGATTAAGCTAAATGCCTAGGATCACGTAACTAGTTAGTGATAGAGCTGGGAAAATAAAGAAGAAACTTGATTCAGAAATAATAAACAGGGACAAACTTGCAAAATATCACTTAAAACACTATTTGCACCAAGCAAAATAATCCCAATAAATTATATGTATTTAAGCCCAAATCCTATCATTCTTTTTTTTTTTTTTTTGCTTGCTTCACAATAAATGGCTCTCTACAATATTATGATTAAAAGACCTGAAGTCTTTTATTTGAGAAAATGTAAATGTTTATGAAAATGCTTCCCAAAGGGAAATATCAATTTAATGGCTAATGTATGTTTTTACAAAATTGATCATCGCTTGCAAATATGAAACTACTTGAGAATATCTGAGAAGATTGCTAATGGAGCTTACTGTTTAGAAGTATGTGAAAGCAAATACCAAAGACTTTGATTCTGGGTCATGGAGGTTACCCAGAGATCTTATGAAATTTAAGCTGTGATTGTTAACCTGCTAAAAGTTACCACATTACTTAACACTTGTGATCTTATCTAGGAGCCATATGGTAGAAATATTTCCAAAGATTTCTCAGGACAATTTTGTTTTATCAAAGGGAATATTATTTAACAGTTCTCTGTACTTGATGAGCCTTTAGCAAAACTCTTGCTGCTGCCTGGAAGAAATAGAAAACTTTAAAATGATATTTCAGATTAATTTAATTTAGATTTTCTTTGAACAAATTGCAGTCTCTATAGCGACTCTGGAGGTTTGCTTCTGGGGTCTGAAGCTGCCTCGGTCTCAGCTGCCCCATGAAAAAGATGCTGGGAAAATGGAAAGAAAGTGAGATTTAAAGAGTGGTTTGCAAAACCCAGCATCACTGATAAGTAATGGTAGAGTCATCTGCTTTCCTGAGAGTTTAAAAATGCTTTTCCTTCTACAGATAGAAATGATCTCAGAGCGGATTAAGTCAGCACCAAAAGACACTGATTTTTTTTTAAGTATCTCTTGATATATAATATTTATGCTTTATATTTTTTCTCATGGTTTAGGAAGACTATAAAACAATCAAAATTAGTTAGATGGAGAAATAAATAAAAGCAGTAAGCAAAATTGAGCATTTTTTAAATTAGCAGTCTCACTAAATACTGAGTTAAAGTGTTTTCTTCTCAAATATACATCCGTATTTTTCACAAAATAGCAAACTGATCCCCTTTTTGTCTTTCACAGTCATCCAATTTGATTTTACTTTTTCATTGCCAAGTTTCACTTGTACAAATTATACACCTTAACTTTCACCTTTCAGTTTGGGGTGAAATGACTACTTTTTGCTTGCTGTCGGCTACTGTCTTTGCTTTATACCAATATACACATTTATTAGGTAGTAAAGGTGTTTATATTTACTGTGTCCTGATATAGTAGGATGAAGTACAATGGTATTTAATTTAGCAGCTACAAGATTACATTCTTCCCCCAAAATGGTGGTTAAGAAAACTTTTAGCTGTAACAACGGTTTGATTGTGGTAGACACTGAGTTGGAAAATGACTATTCTGCGGTCCCAACTTTCATTAAAAATGTCTCTTTTATTGAACTCAAGGTAGAAAAAAATTTATCTTGCCATCCATTGTGTAGATTCAAATTCCTTCAGACCCAGAAGATAAATAGTTACTTTTTAAACTGTGCTGAAACAGCTGTCATCAAGTGGTGGTTCCATAGATGACAGCCTCTGCCTCATAGTAACCCAGAAGGACCACGTCTGCCTTCACTCCCTTCTGCATTTCAACCTACATCTGCGGTTCTCAGGGCTCCCTTTGGAAGGGCTGTGTGCCCGAGTTGCAGAGGGGCTGGTGGGAGGGTGGGAACAAGCCTCAGAATCTTCTAGGTTACAACATATGCTGGGCAGATAACATCTGCAGATAATGACGGGGCAGGGGTGAAAGGTGGAAAGGCCAGGCTGTGGGAGAGTGACGAAGCATGGGGACAGGAGGCAGCTTTCTGGCAAGTGCTTTGCCGCAGACACTGTTTGCCACTGAATCACTCATTTGCAACCTCACCATTTAACCTGCACAGCACGGGGACGTACTGGACCTCCAGCCACTGGGAGTTGTTTACCTCCTCTTTCCACTCGCAGGAAAAAGGACCCTGAAGGCAGTGGCAAGAGGATGTCTGAGCGACCTGATCTGGGATGGGGAGCACGTCGACTGCTTCGCACAGTTTTTGTTCTCTCCTAACTGGAGCTGCGCGCCTGACTGAAGTGAGAGAAAGCTAATAGTCAATGGAAACTGCTGTCAGGAGAAGCTAGATGAGTCAGTCCTTATAGCCAGAGAGAATTTCAGATAACAGCTCGAGCATGACCATTCCGATCACAGCCCGGTGTTTATGCATACACAGGAACAATGAAGTGGCCTGGCAATTACTGGAAATACATTCCTCAAGCGTTCAGCCAATGCCAGGCTGAAAATTGTGGTCAGCGCATGTGGGAGAAGCAATATCCACTCAGAATTCATCGCAGCAATTGTAATTAAACCGCATATTTTGTCTCTCCATGCTCAGCGTGTAGCTCTTTAAACCCCTGTGAACGTGTCAGACCAGACGACTGGAATTCGCTCAGGTCGAACCTTTTCAGTTCTATCTGTGGAATCAAACCGTCAAGAGGAAAAAACACCCCACCTGCTGTCCTGACCCTGATGGCGCTTGTTGCTGCTCAGCTGCTCAGTCCTGTGTGACCCTCTTGCGACCTCGTAGACTGTAGCCCACTGGGCTCCTCTGTCCGCGGCATTCTCCAGGCAAGGATACTGGAGTGGGTTGCCATTTCCTTCTTCCGGGGATCTTCCCCACCCAGGGATCAAACCGGGGTCTCCTGCATTGCAGGCGGAATCTTTACCCCTGAGCCACCTGGGAAGCCCTGACCTTGATGGTAACGCAACACAAGATCACACCCATCTTTCCTGAGCTTCTTTTTGAGACTTCAAATGTTTGCAAACCTACAATTTAAACGAGTGAAAAAGCAGGATTCACCAAAAACACGAGTTGGAAAGTGAGCTATTGGCAATAACTGCAAATTAAGACACCGATCCATTTTTTTAACCTACTAACTTTGCATATGCAGTGCTGACGTGCAGTGTCTACATTGGTGTGGAAAAACAGGTCTGATTTATTAATAAAAATAACAGACCTTAAGAAGATCTGACCTCAAGCTGCCTGATTTCACATCCTATGGGTTGAGTAACCCTGAGCAAGTTGCTTAGCCTCACAGCACCCCAACAGAAAATGGGGACAAGGATTCTGTCTGCATCACTCTGTCATGGTGGGGGCTAAATTTTAAAGTGCAGAATAAAGTATTTAGCAGAGCCTGTCATTCCATACACTCCAGCTATTATGTCTATTAACACTGTCATTTTGCACACATGACCTCATAGACTACTCAAGCGTAACTCAAATTGTATTATGGCTGAAACCACATCAGAATGTGTCCGTGGCTACAAACCAAAGAGTAGGAAAAGTCACATAATCAGAAATACTAGACTTTTCTGGCGGTCCAGTAGTTAAGACTCCACACTTCCATTGCAAGGGGCACGGGTTCAGTATCCAGTCAGGAAGTTCCACGTTCTGCGAGATGTGGCCAAAAAAATTAAAACTCGAGGTTGAAAGGTGACAAGAACATTTTTCTGTCTTTCAAAAAAAATTTTTTTAATATTATTATATCGTTAGCAGTTCATTTCAGCTCAGTTCAATTCAGTCACTCATTCGTGTCCAACTCTTTGTGACCCCATGAATTGCAACACGCCAGGCCTCCTGGTCCATCACTAACTCCCGAAGTTCACTCAGACTCACGTCCATCGAGTCAGAGATGCCATCCAGCCATCTCATCCTCTGTCGACCCTTCTCCTCCTGCCCCCAATCCCTCCCAGCATCAGAGTCTTTTCCAATGAGTCAACTCTTCGCATGAGGTGGCCAAAGGACTGGAGTTTCAGCTTTAGCATCATTCCTTCCAAAGAAATCCCGGGGCTGATCTCCTTCAGAATGGACTGATTTAATCTCCTTGCAGTCCAAGGGACTCTCAAGAGTCTTCTCCAACACCACAGTTCAAAAGCATCAATTCTTTGGCACACAGCTTTCTTCACAGCCCAACTCTCACATCCATACATGACCACAGGAAAAACCATAGCCTTGACTAGACAGACCTTTGTTGGCAAAGTAATGTCTTTGCTTTTCAACATGCTGTCTAGGTTGGTCACAACTTTTCTTCCAAGGAGTAAGCATCTTTTAATTTCATGGCTGCAGTCACCATCTGCAGTGATTTTGGAGCCCCCCAAAAATAAAGTCTGACACTGTTTCCACTGTTTCCTCATCTATTTCCCATGAAGTCATGGGACCGGATGCCATGATCTTCGTTTTCTGAATGTTGAGCTTTAAGCCAACTTTTTCACTCTCCACTTCCACTTTCATCAAGAAGCTTTTTATTTCCTCTTCACTTTCTGCCATAAGGGTGGTGTCATCTGTATATCTGAGGTTATTGATATTTCTCCCGGCAATCTTGATTCCAGCCTGTGCTTCTTCCAGCCCAGCGTTTCAAGGGGGAGGCAAAAGTATATATGCAATTCTTATTGCTAAACATTTGCTGTAAGAATTTTATTTCCTAATTAATTATTTAAGAAGGGGAAATAAATGGCTTCACAGATAACAACTTAGGAGAACAAGGAGCATGGGAAGAACTGTAACCTCCTTGACAATGAAAAATAAAAAATATCAAACACATCCTACCAGCCAGAGATTTGATCTGATTGACAAAGTCACCTTTTAAGGTACAAATAACCATTAGCAGATATTGCCTATTAGTTGCTTGCACATTAGCATGAATTATTTAAACCTCACAGGTCAACATCTAGCTAAAATTGGAGGTTGTCAATTGATAACATTTTTGGAAAAGGAATAAAAGAAGAATTTGTCAGAGATCCTGGGACTTGAAGAGTAGCAGGCTTGTTTAAAAAAAAAAGAAGAAGAATTTTAGACAGCTAGGAATCTCCACAAGGGCTATGCTATTGACTTCAGTGAGTCATCACAAATCCATGTGCCTCTTGCCTATGGAACAATAAGAAGACATGCATCTACTCTCATGTGATCCTCTTCAAGGCTCTCCTCCAATTATTAATGTACACTCCAGTTATTAATCATGCACTCTTCTTGTTGTTCCCTAAAAATATTTCCCTCAACAGTGCTGAGCATCTCTTTAACCAGGGAGTATCAAGGGGCTTAGAAAGACTGCAGCACCATCCCTAACCTCAGGGTTAGCCGTGTTATGAGGTCCCAGAAGTTCTGCAGATACATCACAGTAGAATCCAGCGTGTGTGCTGTGCATAAATGCTCAGTCGTGTCCAACTCTTTGCCGCTCCATGGACTGTAGCCCCTCAGGCTCTGCCATCCATGGGGGTTCTCCAGGCTAGAATACTGGAGTGGGCTGCCATGCTCTCCTCCAGGGGATCTTCCCAATCCAGGGATCAAGCCCAGGTCTCCCACATTGCAGATGGATCTTTTACCATCTGAGCCACCAGGGAAGCCCAGAATCCATCATAACAAGTTCTAATTTCTTTTCTGCCGCCTGATGTCTGAACACCCAGTGTTAATGTTTTGTATTATCATAAAACTCAGTTGAGGCTAATTAATTTTTTTCCAACTAAGCATTTTCTTTCACTTTAGTTTCCTAAATTATCAATGGCAGATTTTTTTTAAACTAGTTTCCACATTTTAAAAAGGTAAAAAAATAATTAAGAGCTATTGAGCATTCTGGTTATGGAAATTTTCCATAAGTAATGCTCCCAGAGTAATGAACTCTAGAAATACAGGTAGACGCTAATTAAGCATGACACAACAATGGAAACTAAAAATGGGGAGGGGGACTCACAAATCTGGCCCTCGCGGAGGCTACTGCTGCTGCTGAGTCAGTTCAGTCATGTCTGACTCTTTGGGACCCCATGGACTGCAGCCCGCTAGGCTCCTCTGTCCATGGGATTCTCCAGGCAAGGATACTGGAGTGGGTTGCCATGCCCGCCTCTAANATCTGAGCCACTAGTGCCACTAATTTCTAAAGCATGGGGAGATCCAGGACAATAGAGGCTGGTCTTATACCAAACTACGATGTTTCACTCTCTCCTAAAATTTGCACTTTTTATTCATACTTCACAAATGAGGAGATTCTGACAGCTAATCCAGATCAAAAATTTTGCATTTGATCAAATGGCAGATCCCAGGCGCAAAGCCATCCCCCTCCAGCAGTCAGCCCTTCAACCCAGGCTCATCATCTCACCTCAAAGAAGCACATTAGGGTGAAATTCATGTGGAAGAACTTGCCTAGGTCACATAATGGCTCCTTTCAGTCTTTGATTTCTGACACTGGAATCACCCAGCTTCAATACTGCTATGAAGACTTTAAGTCGTACGGCCTTTTGTCTGTTCAAAATACAATTGGATTCGGAAAAAGACTGACATGGTAGATCTCAACATCTTTTCAACACCTTTCCTGAGGACACGCCTTTTTTTTAACAAGATGCCATTATTCTGTACATCTACAAATGGAAACCACTGACATGCATTGATACGCTGTGTGAATGCTTCTTTGATCCTTTGCAAAGTGCTATAGTAACCAGAAAGCAAAAGAAAAGTGAGTGGAGGGAAGCCCTGAGGGATAGTGCTTTATAAATCAGAATTGGCATGCAATTTACAGATGAGTTCACTGGGTACCATGTTGGAATATGAATGCATAGAAACAGAAGTATCAGAGCTCATCATTCTTATAATAAAAATGTGCCACGCAAGCATTTCTTTAAATGTAACATGTTGGGATTTCCCTTGTGGTCCAGTGGCTAAGACGTCTCCCTCCCAAAACAGGGGGCCCAGGTTCAATCCCTGGTCAGAGAACTTGATCCTGTATGCCACACCTAAGACACAGTTCAGCCAAATAAACAAATAAATTTTAATAAATGTCATATGTTGATATCCCCTACTTCTTTGGACATACTGAAGCAGTTACTCTCTTCATTTAAATTACTCCCTAATCCTGTATTGGACTTCCTTGGTGGCTTAGTGGTGAAGAATCTGCCTGCCCATGCAGAAGACTAGAGTTCCACCCCTGGGTCAGGAAGATCCCCTAGGAAAGGAAATAGCAGCCCACTCCAATATTCTTGCCTGGAAAAGCTTGCAGACAGAGGAGTTTGGAGGACTACAGTCCACGGGGTCGCCAAAGAGTCAGACACAACTTAGTGACTAAAAAGAATCGTGTATTATATGCCATGTTTGCAGCTATATTCCAGGCCATTTGATGAGTGCCATTAAACCCAGTAATACACCAAAAACAAGTTCTACAACTTCTAGAATATAAAGGGGAAACAGGGAGAGGAGCCAGCATTTGATGTCGTTTGGTTCTAAAAATAAAACGTCTATCTTTCATTAAATGCTTGTTTGGATTTAGTGGAGTTTTCTGCTTGTTTTGTACCAGCCACAGTTACTTGTTTTTGATATGTTGGCTTTATTGAAATAAAATTCACACAGCATACCGATCAGCTATTTCAAGTATACTCATCAGTGGATTTTAGAATAACCACAGAGTTGTATACAACTGCGATAACTTTTTTATCTGGCTATTTTAGAAATTTATGAAGTTGGTATCAGTATACATTGAAATCTTAGAAAAGAGTCAGACACAACTTAGTGACTAAAAAGAATCGTGTATTATATGCCATGTTTGCAGCTATATTCCAGGCCATTTGATGAGTGCCATTAAACCCAGTAATACACCAAAAACAAGTTCTACAACTTCTAGAATATAAAGGGGAAACAGGGAGAGGAGCCAGCATTTGATGTCGTTTGGTTCTAAAAATAAAACGTCTATCTTTCATTAAATGCTTGTTTGGATTTAGTGGAGTTTTCTGCTTGTTTTGTACCAGCCACAGTTACTTGTTTTTGATATGTTGGCTTTATTGAAATAAAATTCACACAGCATACCGATCAGCTATTTCAAGTATACTCATCAGTGGATTTTAGAATAACCACAGAGTTGTATACAACTGCGATAACTTTTTTATCTGGCTATTTTAGAAATTTATGAAGTTGGTATCAGTATACATTGAAATCTTAGTGAATTCATTTAAAGCATATTAAGGTTTAATTATGTATGCCAACCTTTTGCTCCTTTTTTACATTTTTTTGAAGAAAACATATTATGAAGAAAATGTGAATTTAGCATATTCAGTTAGACTAATCATTGCTAGCATTTATAGAAAATAGATAGTTTAGCATGTTAGACACTTTATATGCATTATCTCATTTCATCATCAGAACAGCTCTGTGTGATAAATATTGTGGTTAGCCCCATTTTATAAAAAGTTAGGAGAACCAAGATCAAGTTGCTTGTCCAAGGTGAACTAGAAGGAGATGGAAACAGAACCACTCACACTTATATAATCCTACTTGCCAAGCCCATACTTCCACATTTTTTTTTTTGCCTCTACTATTACAAATTAAAAACCTCTATGAAGGTGAGTGATGGATTTTCTTATCCAGTGCACCATACAAATAAATAATACATCAGGGGAAAAGAAGCAAAGTGTGGTACAGCCCTAGGATTCGTTTCAAAAGCTACAGCTTTGGCTTTACTGATTATTAGCTTATGTGACTTTCAGGCAAGCTACCAAACTTCTTTGTGCTTTGCTTTCTTCACTTCTAAATGGGATATTGGGGGACCTCTCTGGTGGTCCAGCGGTAAAGAATCGACTTTCCAGTGCAGAGGATGTGGGTTCAATTCCTGGTTTTGGAATTAAGATCCCACCTGCCCCTGGACCACTGAGCCTGGGCACCACAACTCAAGAAGACTGTGCGCTGCAACGAAGACTCAGCACAGCCAAAAAAAAAAAACCTCCATAAAATGGGATATTGGTGTTGATATTAAATTAGTTAGGGATCAGCACATAGTCAGTACTCAATACTTTATCTTTTACCAGTAGACAGAAACTTACTTTGTTTACAGAGGAAAGATAATGTTTACAGCTATCAAGCTAAAAGCATGTAGTCTGATTTTCTCAAAGAATGTGGTAACTTCTGGGAATCGACTAGTCCCAGCTACCATTTTTCTCTTTAAATCTGGTGCAAGCACCAAAGTTATTCTAGAAATGTCCTGAGAACAGCTGCAATGAGTAATTATTTGAATTCCAAAGTAGTGGTTCTCATTCTTTGAGAGGTTAAGGCTCCTTGAAGATTTGGACGAAAGCTATGAGTTCTCTTCAGAAAAATTCAAATATGCACACAGGTAAGCGTTTGCAGATAATTTCAAGCTTCCAGAGAACCTTAAAGCTCATGGACTCTCACAAAAACAAATCCTTGACTCAGAGGGATATGATTGAGACAGAAAACCCATGTTCTATTTTGCTCTTGCTAACCAGTAAAATGATCTTGCAAAAAAAATTTCAACATCTCCAAACTAAAAGTTCTTACTCCCACCTTAAAATAAGAGGATTGGAGTGGAAGATATCTAAAATTCCTTTCAACCCTAATTCTATAATTCTAACTCCTGAATTACATAACAAGTTCTGTTAACCAACAAATTTCAGTAATTTATTATCCTTCTCCCTAGGTTTCTTAATTAATATTGATCTTCCTTTAGCTAGTGCTGCCAATTCTGAAGAAAATGGAATATTACCTTAATCTTTATAGGCATCTTCTAGATTTTGAATTTATAATTTACTGCCCAATTTCACCCAAGTTTGTATAAATGAAATTTACATATTTATGTGCTCTATCAATTATTTGATTATTAGTGCACAAATTATAGTCTGAGATGCCTACAAATACAGTATACGGGTAGTAATTTAATTCCTCCTCCAAATACTCATCACTTGGGTGATACTGTCATCTTTAACCCAAAACTAATTAATTTGGCAGGTTAAAGATGAAGAAGGGAAGAGGAAACCAGACACTACTGTCAGCCCACAACCTCACAGAGGGCCCTTGTGACTTGTTAAGCTTTAAGTGTAGTTATTCTGATAATAATATTATACAGTTTTATAATCCTGTGTATCTGCAAAAGCCTGTCATGTACATCATCTCAGTGAACATAATCTTTTAATTTTTTTTATTGTGGAATAAACTGAGATTTACACAAAAGTCTCCAGCATAACACAGAGTCCCCGTAGACCCTGTGCCCAGCACCCCCTCGTGTTACCGTCAATGTATTTGTCAAAACTAAGAAATGAGCATTGGTTCGGCTTCTCTGGCGGCTCCGATGGAAAAGCATCTGCCTGCAACCAGGTTCAGTCCCTGGGTCGGGAAGATCCCCTGGAGCAGGAAATGACAATATTCCATTCCACGACCCATTCCGAAAGGGTCAATGTGGTTTCCAAGCTCTACCCTAAGATGTAGCATATGATCTGGGGATACCCTGGTTTCCTCGGGACCCACTGTATTTTCATTCTAGGAACCAGTCCGCCTTCTGTCTCCTCAAATCAACCTTTTTCTCCTAGAAGACTAGCCAATCAAAATAGAGACTTAATCTTTGTATCATTAACGAAAGGCAGAATGAACACTTTTAGTCCTTGCCTCAGATAAAAGCCTTCGAAACTCAGGTTACCTCCCAAGATGAGTAGCCATCAATATGGACTTCCAGATCTCCTCAGAATGATCTGAGCTGTCTAAGCAATCCAGGCAAATTTACAGATAAAGGTCGTTCCTGGCCCAACGTCAGCAGCGTTCTACACTTCACTTTGGTTGCAGACATCGGACTTGGGAGAGCTGTCAGCTGGTAGTGATTTTTAGTGTGGCACAGGGAGGCCAAATTGTAACAGGTGACATAAAGGGGAAAGAGCTGTATCAGATTACTAATTCCCAGGAGCCATCCCCTCCACTGGACTGCCCTTGTGTGAAATCCAGGAATCTATAGACATTTTAAAATTAGCATTTCTGCTGGCACAATTACTTGTCTTATCAGTCACTCAAGTAATGTTTAATAAGCACTCGCCTGCTCGCGGTGATTCACTAAGTCTGTGGGAGAGTTAATCCAGAATGACAGGGTCTCCGCCCACTGGGCACTTTCATTCTAATACAAAGACAACAGACCCCACGTGATGGGAGCCATTCCATCCCAACAGCGACAGAGGGGAAGCAGCAAGCATCAGAACTGTTGTGGACTCACCGTGTACATATCTCCTCACACTCTTCATCTCTGCGTATTTTCTGCCCTCCTTTACCCGCACCCCTTGCCCTGCAAATAGCTTTATGCCTGAAGCACGCAGTCACATTCCCTACAGAGAAGTCATGGTCTGGATTTGTTGTTTCTGTTGACAACACTTGGACCTACTTGTTGGGGGATGCTCTCTCTCTCTTTGGTGTAATGGAAACAGCTGGTTGTGGGATCAGAGGGTACTTTCTCAGCCTCAATTTTCTGGTCTGTAAAATGTGGTTAAAATCTATAAATTTATTATGAAAATTTGGAAAATGTATATCTAAAAGTATTTTATAAACTGTGAAACACCATTTGGCTTCTTAGGTGGCTCAATGTTAAAGAATTCATCTGCCAGCACAGGAGATACAGGTTCAACCCCTGAGTCGGGAAAATCCCCTGGAGGAAGAAATGGCAACCCACTCCTTTATTCTTGTCTGGAGAATCCCATGGATGCAGGAGCCTGGCAGGCTACAGTCCATGGCATCACAAAGAGTCAGACACGACTGAGTGATTTAGAATGCATGCATGCATATGCATATATATATATGTGTGTATATAGATAAATACAATGTCAGGCTAAAAGGCCAGAACTGAATTTGCATTTTAATTTTAGCGTTTTACAAGCATAACTAAACTTTTATCTAGTTCCTTTATTAAATCACAAAGCAGTTACAAGTTCTTCACAGTTATAGACAATTCAAAAATGTATAGAGAATGGGGGACAAGAGACAAATTATGCTTGTTAAAAATTATTTGGGTATAGGGCATAAAAATGCGTGCAAGAAAACACCTCAAAGACAAGAATCCCCTCTGAACCCTTCACTGTATGTATATTGAATTCAATACATTTAGGAAAACAGCATAATGCATTTAACAAGAAATTAAAAACAGAATGAAAACAGCCAGGGAAGTCTATATCCAAATGTGTATATAAAAATATGTTCATTAAAAATAAATTCACTAAGTAAGAAACTTGCAACTTTTTTTTTGGTTGAATGACACTGCTTTTTTCCTAAAAGTTATGAAAAGGCAGAAAGACTGCCCAGACCAACAACACACAGGCACTACTAGCTGCTTTCTACCTAGCAAGGTTTGACTTCAATTTCTAGGCATTATGCTGCTGCTGCTGCTGCTGCAGCTGCGTCGCTTCAGTCGTGTCCAACTCTGTGAGACCCCATAGACGGGCAGCCCGCCAGGTTCCCCCGTCCCTGGGATTCTCCAGGCAAGAACACTGGAGTGGGTTGCCATTTCCTTCTCCAATGCATGAAAGTGAAAAGTGAAAGTGAAGTCGCTCAGTCATGTCCGACTAGTAGCGACCCCATGGACTGCAGCCCACCAGACTCCTCCATCCATGGGATTTTCCAGGCAAGCGTACTGGAGTAGGGTGCCATTGCCTTCTCTGAGGCATTATGAGATGATCCCATTTGTAACAAGCAACTCTTCCTTATCGAATTTAGTTCCCAATGATCCTAAAGCTTTGACAGTGGAACAAAAATGCCTTCTGCCTTTCCTCTACTGGGAAAAGGACACTTTAAGGTAACTGTGTGAAACAAGTCATCCTTAACTTCAATGAGTCAAGTTTTACTAAAGCTGAGAACCCAATTAGCCTGTGTGTACATTAGGCTTCCCAGCAGAGCATCTTAAAAATATGAATGTCCAGATTCCAGCCCAGAGAGTCTAATGAATTTTCTGAATCACGCCTGGATATCAGTACTTGAAAGAGCATCCTCAGGGATTTTGAATGCATCCAGGTTTGGGGACCACCGCACTAAAGCGCCCCAAGATTCCACTCAATTATAACAGCAGTGCCTTCTGGGGAGCATTTGTTCACAAGAATACAGCACAAGTTCTGTCTTCACTGACCTTCATACTAAACCTTCAAATGCCCCTGGCCCCTCTCTAGTCACCCACAGGGCTCCACACCCCCCAGGCCAGGGGCTGATTCATCAAGAGTCAGATCTGCTCCTGCTTACGTTATGTGTGATATACCTCTAATTGGGTGATCTGATTTAAATATTTACAAAATTAAATATGGGTACAAAAAAGAGAAAGAGTATTTCTTTCCATGAAAATTGAGATGAAAATATATTTAAAACAAAGGCTAGTCACCAGGAAAAATTGTTGTCCAAGGAAATATGGATGAAAAAGTTACAAAGACAAGGAAAAAAATGACAAAAATCAGAACAAAAAATCTAGATAATTTCTGCACTACTTTGTTCCACTTCAAAGAAACGTAAGCTGGAAATCACAAATGAAGCTTTAAGGGTGTGACTTATCCAAAGAGAGAGAGAGAGACAGAAGGAATTTCAATCATGTCCAACAAATAAATTAGCGTTTCTATCTCAGCTGACTTGAACAAGTTCAGGTGGTGTATTAAATCTCTAGGAAAGAAAAGTATATGCTCGTGCGTGCAGTTCTGCAGTTGAATAAATAATCAGGAACACCAACAAAAATTCTTCTTCCTTCTCCTCCCCCTCCAGTTTTTTTTTTTTTTTTCCTGTGTCATAAATGATACAAAGAAGACGGAAAGAATTAAGGAATATGACACTTGAATGCACCTCACCTGTCAGGTATAACTGCCGAAATAAAGGCTTGAGAATCACGCACTGCTTTAGCCAACAACTTCCAAGCAGCTCTATGGATTCAACAGTTTGGGTGGTGACAAAACAAATCAGTGCAAAACTGCTGATTTTCTGAATGTTAATCAAATAATTGAAAAAATAAGTTTCCAGGGAAATTAATGGGATAGGAGCACAGCAAGAGGAAGAAAACCATTTGCAGTAGCAGAGAAGTCTCTGTGTAAGGTGATTTCACCCTTTTGGGCTTTTTTCTTAAAGTACCTGCTGTATTTCTCACAGCGCACAGGTCCTGTAATTCAGTCAGTAAAAGGGCACTCTTGCGGGTGCACGTTAATTCCATAAACAAAAGCCCTTCACTTATCGCAGACAGAAGTTTGTGCACTGCCCGGATTTGGTTCAACAAATATTAAATAATAGCCCATTTGAAAAGAAAAAGACAAATACAGGGTGTGTGTGACAAAGGTTCCATTCTCCGTTAATTTTAGCAGATGAAGGTATGTGGCCTTCACAGTGTTTTTTTTGAGTCAGATTTTAATGCAAAGCCGGATATTTTTTTGACAGAGGAAAATCCTTAAAAAGCCCTCATTTGAAGCTTAGGATTGATTTGTCATTATATCCGAGGCCATTGCCTTTGTATTAGACTTAACAACATGTTAATGTTACATGGCAAGAAGACCTGTTCCTACAAGTCAGTTTTTCATGAAGCTCAGAGGAGCAGGCAGAAATATCTTACCCACACTCAACCACTCGTGCACATACATATGCACACTCAACCACACACACACACACACACACACACAAGTGATTTTGGAGCCCCCCAAAATAAAGTCTGACACTGTTTCCACTGTTTCCCCATCTTAGTATAAATAAGGTAATTCTTTGGACATGTTTCCTCTCTGGAATTTCATCATGGGCTCTGAAAAATCTTATTAACTGTAATATATGTATATGTGTGCTCAGTTGCTTAGTCAAGTTTGACTCTTTGCGACGCCATGGACTATAGCCCGCCAGGCTCCTCTATCCGTGGAATTTCCCAGGCAAGAATACCAGAGTTGCCATTTCCTCCTCCAGGGGATCTTCCGAACCCAGGGATCGAATCCATGTCTTCTGCATCTCCAGCAATGGCAGATGCATTCGTTACCCTGAGCCACCAGGGATGGATGTATACTTATATCCATACACATACATTCATTTGGGTAACAGAATTCGGCAAATATGATATACTGTGCACTCTGAAAGTATAAAGTTTCTAGGAAATAAAGAAAGTCAGCAGCATATATCCTGAGTGGTGTTTTTTACTTTCACTTAATAATAAGCATGATGAAATTTATTAGAGTTTATTAAGAACCTGCCATTTCAGTAAAATATTAAAACAGGTTCATTGGCACATTAATAAAGGTGCCTTTGAACTCAGACTAGGTGAAAGACCCCAATCCAGGTGAGGTGAAGCATATAAAGAAGTGTCACGAGGGATCCCCAATTTCCATATAGTGTGCACTTGTTTAACTTCCCTCAGACCATGCCTACCCTCTGAGTTTCAAACCCTCATGAAGCCATCTTACTATCAAACGACTCCCTATGGTTCTATGTCAAAAAAGGGAACAGAGTGAAGAATGTGGGATCCTCAGTAATTCTGAATACTCACAGTAAGATAGTTTAGTACCTTAGCTAAATCTTTTCAGCTTTGGTCCTCATCCTTCCCAAGCCCTGCCTTCAAGGAAGCTGTCCCCAAGCTTCTTGGCACCAGGTCCAAGCTTCATGGAAGACAATTTTCCCATGAGCCAGGCTTGAGGGGATGGTTTGGGGATGATTCAAGCATATTACATTGATTGTGCACTTTATTTCTATTATTACTACATCAGCTCCACCTCTGAATATCAGGAATTAGATCCTAGAGGTTGGGGACCCTTGCTTTTATGGAATCAGTGAATTCATTAAGGGCACAGCTGACAAAAGAAATGCCTCATGGTGATAACATACATTCTTTCTGCATTTCTCAGCAAACACGTGCTGGTATTAACTCTGTGAATATAAAGGCTACAACGCTTTTGAACTGTGGTGTTGGAGTCCCTTGGACTGCAAGGAGATCTAACCAGTCAGTCCTAAAGGAAGTCAGTCCTGAATATTCATTGCAAGGACTGATGCTGAAACTGAAACTCCAATACTTTGGCTGCCTGATGTGAAGAGCTGACTCACTGGAAAAGACCCTGATGCTGGGAAAGATTGAAGGCAGGAGGAGAAGGGGACGACAGAGGATGAGATGGTTGCATGGCATCACCGACTCAACGGACATGAACTTGGGCAAACTCCAGGAGATGGTGATGGACAGTGAAGCCTGTCCTGCTACAGTCCATGGGGTCACAAAGAATCGGACAAGACTTGGTGACTGAACAACATGATAAAGATGTTGATAGCATCCGATTTTATCTGAGAATGGCAAAATGTATGACATACATTGTCCAGCATTATCATTTGAAATATGAAGCAAACACCAGCAGACGTAGTTCCTTTTTTTTTAAGATTGTTTAATGTGGACCATTTTTAGCCCTTTTTGAGTTTTTTACAATGTTGTTTGTGTTTCATGTTTTGGTTTATTTTAGTCCATAAGGCATGTTGGATTTTAGCTCCCTGACCAGGGATTGAACCACACCCCTTGCACTGGAAGGCAAAGTCTTCATCACCACTGGGAAGTTCCAGCCATCATTTCTTGAAGAATAAAACAAGCTAAAGACTGTCAAAGCGACTTGCTCAACATTCAGGCAAAGCAGGGGAAGCATTTGAAATAGGAGTCACAGCACCCACCCTCAGCCGTTCCACAAATTCATTTTTGCCGTTTTTGAGACTATCCTTTACAAAGTTGCCTCAGGGGACACCTGTAGACACTTA
Organism: Oreotragus oreotragus; assembly: GCA_006410675.1. Taxonomy (NCBI): domain Eukaryota; kingdom Metazoa; phylum Chordata; class Mammalia; order Artiodactyla; family Bovidae; genus Oreotragus; species Oreotragus oreotragus. The sequence continues at coordinate 237,285 of SJYX01010369.1, forward strand.
AAATCATAACAAATAAAACGCCCTTGAAACAACGGTAAGAACTCGTACTAGTTTATTCAAAGTGGTTAAACACGCGGTGGCGGTTTGCTTCCGAAGACCACAGTCTTTCTGATGGTGCCCCGGGAGGTGTGCCGTGCGCAGCCTGGGCTGCCGTGTAAAGCACACCCAGTTGGTGAAGTCTGCCACGTTAACTGCCTGCCTGTGTGCCAGGTCACTCAGTCATGTCTGACTCTTTGTGGCCCCGTCACTGTAACCCACCAGGCTCCTCTGTCCATAGAATTTTCCACACAAGAATCCTGGATCAGGTTGTCATTTCCTTCTCCAAAGGATCTTCCCAACCTAAGGGTCGAACCCACATCTCCTGTGTCTCCTGCACTGGCAGGCAGACTCTTTACAGCTAGTGCTCCCTGGGAAGCCCTTGATATATTAACTAAGCTGAGTTAATCTAACGAATTATAATTAGAGGATCTTCATGCATTGGAGAAGGAAATGGCAACCCACTCCAGTGCTCTTGCCTGGAGGATCCCAGGGACGGGGGAGCCTGGTGGGCCGCCGTCTATGGGGTCGCACAGAGTCGGACACGACTGAAGCGACTTAGCAGCAGCAGCAGCACCAGCATGTCAAAACCTGAACTGTCAAAAATCATAGTTATATCTCATGCTTTTGAGTGGGTGTGGGGGCGGGGGGCTTAGTCAGTCGTGTCCAATTCTTTGTGACCCCATCGACTGTAGCCCACCAGGATCCTTTGTTCACGGGATTTCCCAGGTAAAAATACTGGAGTGGGTAGCCTACTTCTCCAGGGAAATCTTCCCAACCCAGGGATTACAGCAGGGTCTCCTGCATTGCAGGCAGATTCTTTACCATCTGAGCCACCAGGGAAGCCCAGTAATGCCTTCACTATGAATATATTTTTGAGATGTCTACCATCACTTTCTGTTGGCTGAATACTTCTTGCTCAAATTTCCAAGTTTTCTGAGAGAAAGCACTCTGGGTGGCAAGTAACTGCCAGGATAGTGACCATACCAACTATTTCCTCATTTCTAAGCATGTTGAAATCTCTAGTTAACCAACTGGTCCATTAAAACGGATTTTAGTTCCTTCCTGAGAGGTAAAAGAAATGTTTAGGATCAAGACTTGCCTCCTATAGAGAAAATGTAAACTCTATGGAAATAATTTATCTTATTTTGAGAAGTGGATTATTGGTTTAATAAATAGAAATAGCTCTATTTCAACTTCATTACATGCCAAGAGCAAACAACCAAAAGGAAGACTTTCCTAGCTGCTTCCAATTATAACAATAAAAGGACTGAGGTTTAGAGCAAATGTTTGTTTAGCTTATTATTATAAAGTAATTTCAACCTAAACATTTTGGTTTATGTTTTCTGTAGCCTCCAAGTGCTTGACACAGCATTTTGCTATAATAACAACTTACAGAAAATTAGAGACTAAAATTAGACAGGAAGATTATACATTTTGGTAACAAATCAAGACCCAATAAAAATATCTGAAATCTCAAAGGCATATTCACTTTTTCAGTATATTGGAACAGAATGCCCAGCTTCGAAGATTTAAAGTTTTTTTAAAGCATTTGCTCAACCATTCAAAAATTCATACAGATATTTGAAAATAACATTTAGCTAAATTCCTTAAATAATACAGAACAAACGGACCGCTCCTTGAAAAAATGTAATTAACCAGCTTCTGAAACTAAGAGGGAACATTGTGAAAGATGAAAAAAGAAATTAGTCCTATCTTTATATTCACATCTGAGAGACAACTTGATTTTCTGTGTTAGCTAGAAAGAATGAAGGTAAAAATTAAGCCCTATGAAAAATGGAATAGGGAACTATTGCCATTCTGTTAGTTATATTGGAGAACAAGGTCAGTGGAAAAAACAGTGAGCCAAATCTTGGCCTCACACCTGCTTCTGCCCATTCTTCCTGTTTGCATTAGTGCAAACAGAAAGGTTTGCACTAACATGTGGTCTCCCAAGCTGTTATTGGAAGGTGGGAGCAAGGAGGGAAGATGGTGACTGGTTTGTTTTCAGAGGGAGAGTGGGATTCTTCAAAAATCTAGCCTCCTGAGGTTCTTTTTCCTCTCCAGAGTGACATTCTCCACCCTTCTTGATTTGAGCATCACTTCACTTAAGGGGCTTCCCTGGTGGCTCAGATGGTAAGGAATCTGCCTACCAAGGCAGGAGACACAGGTTCAAACCCTGAGTCAGGAAGATCCCCTGGAAAAGGGAATTAACCCCCTCCAATATTCTTGCCTCTGACCTCAGATGCTGAAACTCCAGTACTTTGGCCACCTCATGAGAAGAGTTGACTCACTGGAGAAGCCTCTGATGCTGGGAGGGATTGGGGGCTGGAGGAGAAGGGGACAACCGAGGATGAGATGGCTGGATGGCATCATGGACTCGATGGACGTGAGTCTGAGTGAACTCCGGGAGATGGTGATGGACAGGGAGGCCTGGCGTGCTGCGATTCATGGGGTCACAAAGAGTCAGACATGACTGAGCGACTGAACTGAACTGAATATTCTTGCCTGGGAAATCCCGTGCACAGAGGAGCCTGGCGGGCGATGGTCCCTGGGGTCGCAGAGTCAGACACAACAGAAGTACCTGAGCACTCACATCACCTGGTTTCACTAATATCTCTTCATGTTTCTTTCAGCCTGGGTATGTTCTCAGCCGCTTCAGTCAAGTCCGACTCTGCGACCTCATGGAAGCAACCCGCCAGGCTCCTCTGTCCCTCGGATTCTCAGGGCAAGGACACTGGAGTGGATTGCCATTCCCTTTTCCAGGGCATCTTCCTGCCCTAGGGATCGAACACATGTCCCCTGTGTCTCCTACACTGCAGGTCAATTCTTTACCCCTGAGTCACCGGAGAAGCCCTTGTCTCAGCCTAGGAAACATCTTCTCCAATAGGTCTTTGCTGGCCACCAACCCCCTAAGAGAGATACGCTTACGTTTATCCCAATGTGGCCTTAGAGTGCCTGGAGCAAAGACAGTAGTCAGATGATGTTTGGAATTGACAACTGTTTCCCCGCCTCCCCACTGATACTGTCTCAGGTACTAAGTAACATTACAAGCCATCTGAGAATGAAGCAACTGATTTTCTATACTGGATGAGCTCATAATGAAACAGAAAATCAGGAATAAGTGACTGGACTAATTCCAAATATCCTTGATTCTGTGCAATCAGATTTTTATAATTTAAGCTATAATTTATAACATGTTTTTAAAGCAAATGTATCTTCTTTAATTTTATGCTATAAAATCTAACTTCCATCCTTGGATGGAAAGAGGATAAAACTGGCAAATACTTCAAATAATTCTTGTGAATTAATTGAATTATTCCAAGCTTTGGTGTGTGCATATATGTGTATGCAAGCCTCCATATTGACATATGCATAATCTTTTTAGGTCTTTATTTTCTCGGTTCTTCTTTGAATGGATAGCATATTTTATTGGCTGGTCCCTATATGAAATATTAAGTATTCCTAATTGTTTGGCATTGTAAGAATGAATGAGGGAGTGTAAGTACAGGTTTCAAAAACAGGATATATATATATGTACATTTGTTTTCTAAATATTATAATGTCCTACATATGTTTTCTATTTATCTGGATAGCATTTCATAAAGATGACTGCTTCTTAAATATGGCCTGAGATGTTCCTTTGTATTCATATAATAGTTTAGGGACTCTAGTATTTCAGTTACCCTAACGGAAATGCGTTTCCTATAATGTTATTTCTAGGCCAAAAGACAACTGGTACGCTTTCTGGAAAGAAAATTAAGCTGGTGCCTGTTGTGACTTTTGAAGCCAACTCTTAAGGCACCTGCAAGGCAGAAGAAAATCTTAAAGCTGGCCACAGGTGCAGAAATAACCATTTGTAGAATGTGGACCGTGAGATCCCGAAGTGCAAAGCCACAAATCCAGCCACCATTAGCTAAACAAGTCCAAATCTACAATAACAGTCACAAACATTTAACCAGAAGCACAGCTGCTGTTAAGAATTGGACTCCGTACTTAGACACTTGTTTTAACTGTGTTTTCCTCCAAGAAAGAACTTGTAGATGGGTGAGAACCCACTTATTTGATATCAACACTTTCAAGACACTCTGAACTTCCAAATCCACATTTGATTCATGAAAGACACCTTTATCATTCAAAAAAGATAATATATGTCTCTTTTTTATTTTAGAGCCACTGGATCATTAAATTTCAGGTAATACCTATGCATTGGGCTGGCCAAAAAGTTCATTCAGGTTTTACTGTAGCATATTGTGTGTGCTTGCTCAGTTGTGTCCAACTCTTTGGGACCCCATGGGCTGCAGCCTGCCAGACTCCTCTGTCCACGAGTTTTCCCAAGCAAGAATACTGGGGTGGTAGTATCCCCCTTCTCCCGGGGGCCTTCCCAACCCAGGGACTGAAGCCGGGTCTCATGCATTGCATGCACTGGCAGGTGGATTCTTTACCACAGTGCCACCTAGGAAGCCCAAGGTGTTATGGAAAAATTCAAACAGACTTTTTGGCCAACCTAGTAAATGATGATTTCCCCCAATATTACATGGAAATTTTCTGCACTTATAAACCAGCTCTTATCTTATACTCATTTAAAAGCAAAGGGAGGAGGGTTCTGGGAAGATGGCAGAATCAGGAACACCAGGAATTCACCTCCTCATCTAGACAATTGTGCTGGCAGAATCTGTCTGATGTAACTGCTTTGAAACTCTGGAGTCTGAAGACATCGTAACTTTCAGGAGAGGCCTTCATTGGTAATTTGGCTTGATTTTAATCAGTTTAGGCTCTTAGCAGAGTAGCACCTACCCATCTCCCACCCTCCAGTGCAGAGGCAGGCAGATATGCTTGTATCTGGGACAGTTTGCATGCAGGGTGTACCAGAAGTCTGTGTTCTGATCAAATATTGCTGTGGATTTCATAGGCAGCCGTGTTGCTGCAAATGGCATTATTTCATTCTTCTAATGGCTGCGTAATATTCCATTGTATTCTTTATCTATTCAACTATTAATGAACACTTAGCTTGCTTCCATGTCTCGGCTGTTGTAAATAGCGCTGCAATGAGCATTGGGGTGCATGTAACTTTTTAATTATCTTCTCCGGATATATGCCCAGGAGTGGGATTGCAGGAGCATATGCTCAGTCATGTTGGACTCTTTGTGACCCCCATAAACTGTATCCCGCCAGGCACCCCTGTCCATGGACATTTTCAGGCAAGAATACTCTTTCAGGCAAGAGTGAGTTGCTGTTTCCTACTCCAAGAAATCTTCCGACCCACAGATTTCCTACACTGGCGGGTGGATTCTTTACCACAACAACACCTGGGAAGGAGGATCACAGGGTAGCTCTATTTTCAGCTTTCTAGGAACCTTCATAATGTTCTCCATAGTAGCTGCACTAATTTATGGTCCCACCAAGAGTGTAGGAGGGTTCCTTTTTCAAAAATGAGTGACATTTTTTATATACTAACAATAAATCTCTGAAAGCAAAATTAAGGAAACAACTCCACTTTCTGTAGTATGAAAAATAACAACCCAGTTTTGAACTATGTGAGTCAACTTATAAGATAATTTTTATCAATAAATGCTGTGTTCCATCAGGTCACAATTGCCTGCCCCAAGGACGTTGTGAATTGGAGAGCACTCTCCAGATACAAATTCCTATTGGTGATGACAGTGATAACGGTGGTGGTGTTATTACTATCATTGTTGTTATTAATATTATTATCAGTCGAGGGTGGCATGAGTCTACAGAGTGGTGAAACAGAAAAGCCTAAGGACCAAGACAGATCTGCTTATGAACCTTGGTTTGTGCACATACAAAATGTGTGACTAGAAAATTGTGCTGTCGTTATTTGAGCTTCAGTGTCTATCCATAAGAAACACCAATTGTCCTACAGATCTGCAGTAAGAATTAGGAATAATCTGGGTGAAGTGCCTAGCACAGTGCCCAAACATTCACACACAGTAGATATTCAACAGACTGTAACTATTATCTCATTAATAGTAGGATAGGTAAATAACAGTAGCAGTGCAGGTAAACAGAGATAAGATAAACCACATTAATGCATGATATCCAGTAAGCACTCAATAAATCTCAAGTCATCTTTAGCATCATCACGACCATCACCACCCTAATCCTAGGATGCCTTTCTTTTTCCCTTTCTTTCTTTCCATACATTTTGCTTCCAATGCAGATGCAACTATAACCAGTGACTCTAGACAAGATGTTTTCAAGGCAAGCTTTTTATGTTAATTTCAGAGAAACTTACTTTCCATCATAGCAGAATGAATTTTGTCTAGAATAAATACACCAAAATATAAAGTAATGCATCAATAACTTCAAATAGTAATTTTCAATGCATTATGGCTTAATTCTCTTCTCTCCAAATATTTGGGAATCTATGAAAACAGAAAATTTAAATTCTCCAGCATTTTTAAAACAGAAAGTAGGGGATTTCTGTAGTTTGCCTTAAATAATCAATATTTGTCAACATGTCTGTTCTCTCCAGAGGGTAGTAATTAGAATTGAGTAGTAAATTATCATTAATGTACATAAATGTAAGTGTCATATGTATCTTGTAAAATAAACATCTGGTGAAATTCTTGAGTGAGTCTATACATTATAAAATGGAAAGCATTTTTCAATGCTTCCTAAAAGCCTAAATAACTTTTATTTCCTTCCTAAAATTGGAGACTTTCTAAATAACATCGTTCCGAGTTTATAATCTTCATATTTTTCCATGGCTCCACATTCTCCCATCTTTCCTTCCCTCCATATGTCTGAAACACAGTCATTTAAAACAGCAAGCTTTTGTTAATTACCAGAGACAAGTGTTAATGGATTTTAATTTTGCTTTATTAGAATTTATGCAAATTTCACTGTGTTGAGACTCCAAATAAAATCCTTACAGTCACTTTTTTTTTTTTTTCTGTTGACTTTACTTTGTAGAAGGGGATGGAGAAAGTTTTTAATTATTATTTGGTAACCAGAGGAACCAGAGATCAAATTGCCAACATCCACTGGATCATCGAAAAAGCAAGAGAGTTCCAGAAAAAACAGCTATTTCCGCTTTATTGACTATGCCAAAGCCTTTGACTGTGTGGATCACAATAAACTGTGGAAAATTCTGAAAGAGATAGGAATACCAGACCACCTGACCTGCCTCTTGAGAAACCTATATGCAGGTCAGGAAGCAACAGTTAGAACTGGACATGGAACAACAGACTGGTTCCAAATAGGAAAAGGAGTACGTCAAGGCTGTATATTGTCAC